>JAGDQP010004576.1:0-36470 GCA_022664845.1 Lepisma saccharinum | reverse complement strand
CAATAGCTGAGTCTCTTACAATTTATGGAATTCAATAGCTGAGTCTCATACATTGTATATACACACACAAAAATGTGACTACACTGACTGAACATAGTGAAACGACGAGAAGAATATATAAATATATTGGTATCGTACGGTATGCTTTGTTTTGGTATGCTCCGATGCAACCTCCTTGTTTAGTGTGCCACTACCCTTACGGAATATTTAGGAAAGAATTTATTGAAAGACTGGTTAGAGGAATAGGGTTAATTTCTGTGTTTCCAAATTTCAAATTGCAGTCGAGTTAACATGAACATAATACAAACAAATGAATTCATAAGACCACGTCGAATAGTCATTCATTAAAATAACGTACCAAATAATTGCACATTTGAATAATTCTTTTTTAAGGTACAATACCCTGATCAGTGACCTAATTCACGACATTTGTTCCGTCCTCCTGTAAGCATTGGTGAACATAACTTTGAGCGGAAGCCAAAGAGATTATAGTCCTATGAGAGTGCTTCATATTCATTCAGAGATTTTCAATGAGTGGTAATTGCCCTCCCACCCCTAAATTTCCGAAATGCCTCATTTTCACGACTCGTATTTTTATAGCTTAGGCGATTTCAACCCACATAGCATGTTAACTTGCAACAAGGTTGTTAGTCACTTGTTTTGATCTTGTTAAACTTGATATTGTGTTGCACTTGATAACCAAGCATGAAACAAACTTCTTGGAACAACTGGTTGTTATAACTAGCCTAATGCTTCAGCTAATTTTTCATGTTTAAAGCCTGCATAAAGAAACTAACTTAGAGCAATCGTAATAGCTTACTAATAAGTCTGTTTTAAGCTAAACGAAATCGTCTTTGTCTCCAACTGTTTAAATTTTTGAGAGACTGAAGTTTTCCTGAACGTCATACGGACTAAAATGTCATGCCCCTGGTGAAGTAAGAGCAGATTTTTAAAAATGATACATGTGAAAACAAAAGCACCACATACAATGATTATGCAACTATCATTGGTATATACACAACGTATATAACGATTTGTGCCTCTCCTAAAGTGCTTAAAAGTCTCCAAAAATAGTCTGGATGAAACATTGAGCCTACAGTCAGAGATTATTTTCGGGACGGGAGTAAGCCACAGTGCTGTTACCGCCCATAAAATTCATTTTATCTTATCAGAGATTATTTTCTTAGGGAAATCATTAAAGGTGAAATTCTCCTCTTAATTGGAGTCGTCTTTCGTTTATTTTCTACATTGTTTTTATAACGTAAAGCAGGTATTTCGCCAGGATTTTCAGTTTCGGGGTGGGGTTAGACAAAATTGGGAGGGTGTAAGTAGAGTTAGGCACGGTTTCTATCTATTTTTTTTTTTTTACAATAAAACATGTTATATAGTTGAGGGCGCTTTCGACAATTTGCAGGGGTGACAGGGAGTCTGGCGGAATCACTGACGTAAAGCATTAAATTCAAGATTATCGCAGCGCAGTAACATCTTTCAGCATATAGGTGTGCTGTATGTGTTGTGCTGTTTATACATATTATAATTAACTGTAGTATAAAATATAGCTGGCGTAGAATTGATATTGTTTAATTGAAGTGATCTCTTGTATCTATTTTACTAATAGTATAAACCCTTATTTTGAATTGTGTTGGTCAAAAAATTAACTCTCTTTAAAAAAGTTTGTTTTGATTTCAAGAGAAGAAATCAATAATAATTTATTTACCACAATAGAGACTCACTATACATTTAAAACTTCCTTTGCAAAAGACTGCGAAATATGTTCTACAATTTCTTAGTATACTACGAGAAAACTTTACGCTGATTGATTCTCAGATATTTTAAAATGGATTTTTTTTATAGAGTTTAGAACCAGGAAGTGATTAAAATTCATGTATTTTTTTCACACTCGAATATCATATTTGTGTTTCACATATAAATTTGTAACATTATTCTGTTCTTTTATATATATATTATAACTTGATTATACATTTTCTAGTGGACGTTAGAGTTAATTTACAAAATAAATCCGCAATAAAGTGGCACTCATCTGTTTTGTAAAAAGTGAACTAAAAAAATGTAAATTCAGAATCTCATTGACTTGGATTTCAAAAAAGCTAATATTTTGATCCATAATTTTGAATCAAGACGCGGCAGTGTTGTGGAGATGCAATATTATTAGTGTCAAAGTGATTTTAATACAAAAGGAGAGCATAATCAATATTTCTATTTAGTTGGTGAACAGGCATTAAATAAAACTTTTAAATATGTCTTCAGCCTAAGAACCTTAACTTTTTTGCCAATTAAACCACTGTACGTAGGCGGTAGTACGTATAGTTCACGGTAAAATTGTTCACGGTAAAATAACGAATACACGAGAAAGGACAATAGTGTATTCAGTTCTATAAATCCGGTAATTTTTGGTTTTGATCTAGTTGAAATTGTAGGCTACAAATAAAATAAGAATGTTTCGCGTTGGACGTAACTAGACCTGTTCTACATTGTATAGCTTTCTTCGAAAGTTTAACATGTGGTTTTACCAGATTTCCTGTCTCTTTATAGACATTTTGACATAATATGGAATTATGTTTCTAATATCCCTAAGAAGGCATTGTATGAATAACAGGGAAGCTATATTAATTCCTGATGTGAATGTAATAAAATAATTAATCACAGTAGATAAGCCGTTTTTCCATAGAAGGAATTTCTGGACCAAACTTGGAACGAATGTTCTTGGGCATCCCAGAAAAACGACTGTCAAGGTTTCCTTATCTCCAAGCGTCACCAGATTTCAATATTGCCACTTGATGACAAAATATAATATCATAATAGCTTCTATACTGTTTAACGGATCTAAACCAAAGTTTGTAAGATTATTCTTCTACGTATTACAAATACGACGATAGGGAACAGTACCTCTTCATGTGCTCCAGTTGTCAGCGTTGTCAAACTAAATTTCAAATTGAGTATTTCAAAGCTTTTGTAAGAACTTCTATACCGTCACACGTATCCCTATCAAACTGGCATGAATACTCTTCGAGAACCCAGGAAAGCAACAAGTTGACGGTCCCCACTCACTAAAACATTCAAGATGTCAATGTTACCAACCAATAAAATTGAAGTTCTGCAAAGGCTTCCATACCGTTCAAAGTATCTGCAGCACACCTGTGGATTACTACAACTTGTACGGAAGAATAGTTTGTGCGTCAGCGTTTGTTTCCTTCACCCTCTTGCAGTCTAATGTTATCTGTCCACACTTATCTTCTATATACATACAATTCCACACCTCTTGACCGATTCGAACGAAATCTGGTACATATTTCTTAGGACCTAGAAGGATGAACTACCACATTAAAAGATTGGCGTCCAAGGAAAGGGGAAAAGGGTTGGCGACTCAATCAGTTAATAGCTCATGATTGTCAGGTATATCCTTACAGGCTGAGCAACCCACACCACAATGCAGTTTGCCGGGTTGACTACCTTCAAGTGGGCAAATATGAAAAATCCTTCCTTTCAATTCATTAGCAAAGGCCATCCTAGTTTTTCGGTTCGACACCCCTCAGAGGTGGGGGTAAGGGGAAGAAAAACCTGTGGACCCTGCACCTACGGGTCTCATTATATGATTTATATCCAGTAATGTTTCAGAGGAGTGTTATTATTTGCAGTAATCTTGGAAAAGCAGAGAGATTTTTTTTTTTTTTTTTTTTGTGGTGCGGAAAGTTCTGGGCTTTCAATTCCAGTGTAATGTTCGCACATGCGCAGAAGGGGGAACTTATTCAAGTTACTGGAAATTTACAGGCAGCAGCTATAGTAGCCTATTTTTTTTAGGAATGTGTCTGGAATTTTTTAACCCCTGTGAGATGCGCATGCGCCATGTGGAGGTTGCACCCCACATATTCTCGACCTACGGCACCAAGAACACTCTGGTACTCAATTTGATTGGAGGTTGAGTACACCTCAGAGCACCAGGCATGGAAATACTGCGTTCAACCCGATTCATAGTCAGACGCGCTACCGCCTGACCCACGGCAACTCCTTTTATTAGGTAAACAATAGTTCGTCAGGAGCAGCCACAAGAGACAACAGGGATCAACAACCTTTCAGTTAGTCAATTGCTTCTATTCAAAAGTCGAGACGGTGGAGAGAAGAAATGCCATCCATCTATTGGTTATTTCAAGAACAACTAATTCTTAAACCATAACCGTGGCAACTAATTCAAATTTTATAACGGCGTTAGGATTACCACAGAAATAATCACCCTTACTTTCTCGATATGTTCTGCGAATTTCATCAGAATTGGACGATTATTTTTAATTTCGTGGTTTCTATATAGATAATTGATAATTCTATAAATAATAACATCATATTAAATATGGAATACCGCAAGGTTCAGTACTAGGTGCATTATTATATTAATGTACCTAAAATATGGAATACCGCAAGGTTCAGTACTAGGTGCACTATTATAATAATGGACATAAGTAATTTAGGTAACTAAAGGCTGGATGGACGCATACAGTCAACACTCGTTTGCTGATAACACATGTTACGTCAAAAAACATAAGAAGATACATTTGCAGAAGCGACAAGTTTACATGTAACTTCCTTTTTCACCACGGATTAACAAAAAGACTAGAAAGACATTGACTAAAAATGGTATAAAAATAAAATCTGATTGCTACCAAATTTTCTAGCCAAAATCAGACATTGACAAACACAAAACTGTCATAATCGCTACAATAATAAATTTTCAGGCTATAAAAATTTAAACAAACATAAATTTTGTTCGCAGTACATCTTTCTAACATACTTTACTTTCTTCTTGAATTCAAATCGTGTACGTCGATTTCTACAGATTCCAATCAACATGTGATATCGTGTGAACCTCTTTATTTCCGTTCCTGGCTTCCTGATTTTTGAAACCAATTAAGGGCATGTGTTATGTGCTTGTGTGTGTGTTAAATCAGGCCTAACTAATCCAGTGAGGGATAAAAATCAATACAAAATAAAACAGGTTTCCTGGCTTCTATACAACTAGACACACACACAAAAGAAAACAATAAATCCCCAAAACCCAATTGCTCAGCACGTGAATTCAGTGGCGTTTCGTTTCGTGTTAACCCCCACAAACGATCACAAAGACTTAATTGCCATTAGAAGATGAAGAAGAGCAAAAAATACGCGGGACTCATTCAAAACAAAATTTCTGAACATTGGAACAACACATTCAGAAGACTCCTTGCTTTTAATAGTTCCTAATAATAGCTAATAATAATAATTTATTTAATGTATCCGTGCATGCATTTCCCGGTACTAAGGGACTTTTTATTTCCTCCGTGACATCGAATAGATCCTATATAAAAAATATAAACTTTCTATGTAAGTTAGCAGGCAGAACAATATGAATCATGCTATTTTTTTATTATTATTTATGACCTTTAAGCATCTAAGGCTCAGGCCGGGATAGGGAAAGGAAAGTATTCGGGAAGGTGTCGGCCAGGACCTATGTTGAAGGTGACATCCCGGCATTTGCCTGGTGTGACTAAGGAAAAACTCTGGGAAAATCTCTGTCAGGATGGTCGGCCGCTGGAAGAGAACTCACGACCTCCCGAAAGCTATGCCAACGCTTTACTACTGAGCTACGACGGCTCGGTAGGAATCATGATAAGAAAAACTTTACAGCAAGTTAAATTTCTGCAGAGTGTCTACCACCCTAGAAAACCTGGAATATTCAGGAAATTTTATAAATATGGAAAACTCAGAGAAATCTATATTTTATGAGAGAAACTCAAGGAATGTATGAGGTGGACCTGTCTACAGTTGAAAAGAGCATTTCTTCGGTAAGGCGGAGGCCGTGGATTCGATTCTCACTGCTGACCGGATTTTTTGCAAAATGTTAAAATCTTCTGTTTTAAGATATTTTTTTTTCACTTGTGAAATACCAATAATGTACAAGATGCTTGGACTGGGTGGTGGTGGGATTAAACAAATGCCATTGCGTATTATTTACATTGTGGCGTCAGGGTTCGCGTTTTAATAGTTCCTTACAACATATGAAGATCGTAGAGGCTGCACAACACCTCTTGAACTAGTGTCTGCACTTCAGAACTTAAGATCCTGGAATCCTGGAACGTTTATCCCTTTTCAACAAGATCTATACTTTGTCATGGAATAACCTGATATTTTAACTTAATATTTACGATAGTGAGGATCACAAGAAAAACACTTAATTCTTGACGATTCTACTTGAATCTATAAGCTTCTCTTTATTGTCAAACGAAATATTAATAATACATGTGACACAATATGTACTTCTCTTGCTTGTCGTTGAAAATATTACTTAACAAAAACTAATTTAACGATTATTGAAATATTTGTGCTTGGTGATTAAAGAATAATATTTAATGTTCTTTCTTGTACAGAAATCATTTTTTTAATAAAAGATTTCCAGCTTAATATCTTCAATGGTTATTGTAGTGTTAAGCTAATAGTTTTTAAAGATATCGTATAAATTCAGCATGCTATAAACATCAGCGTGCTCGGCAGCGCGTGTAGCCAAGTTCCCAGCCGATCCGACGACGCCAAGTATTTAGCTTAACACGAAACACCAAAAAAGAGCAAACAACAGTTAAATCACCATTTTCAAGATACCACTGCTTACTTACTAATTAACCCAGTACTACTAAATTACTCACGTTTGCAAGGAATAACATCTTCTATAATACTACCAAACCTTAAGTCACAGGGTTCATGGAGTGCTGAGTTATAAGCCCCCCAAATTAGGCTTTTTTCGTGAAACAACCACTCATTGTTGACTCACTGACTGACATAAATGTTTGGCATGTTCCCGACTAGCTAGAAATACAAGAATTTTATATGAAGGTGTATGAACATGAGTAGGTAAAGGAAAAAAAACACACGACATTTTGAAAAAGTCGCCATCTTGGATCCAAAATGGCCACCAAACCCATTTTTGTATAGAATACACATCCTAAGCGGCTGCAGCTAGAAACATCAAATTTTGTATGAAGGTACATTATCACTAATAGGTTACTAAAATATTACATAATGTATCCAAAGACGGGTACAATAGCTCCCCAAATTGTAAAATTAACGTAAATGTTCTAACATGTTCCCGACTAGCTAAAAATATAAAATTTTACACATGTTTTGGGGAAATATTTGTAAATATACCTCCAGAAAAGCATAAAATCTGGGGTGTGATCCCTTAGGAGGGACACAGGAATTGTATAGAAAATATAACTGTTCTGCCATCTTTTTTCATTAGCTATATAACTTGTTGCGAAGTGAACATTTTGTGAACGAGATCAAGTTATTTATAGTGTAAAATATGAGACATGAATTTTTATGTGTTTTTAGTGAAATATCGTAAACAGTAAATGACCATAAACGTTTGGTTTGCGCTGTATAATGTGTTAATCAATGAAAAATGTTTCTGGGCATAAACTATATGGTTCGAGCTAAGAAATGAAAAATGAATGGCAGAGAAGAACATGAAGAATATTAATATAATATTCTATGTAGAGTACCTCAAGAAACTGCCTGCTGATGTCTCATGCCCGACAAAGCATAAGTGTCACTCTCTCAACACGGCCATGTTGAGTAATCTGCTTTCACCAGAAGTGAGACTATTGACTGAGGACTCAGTAGACTGCGCAAGGTATTTGAAAGAAAACCGTTCTGAAACAACTTAGAAGTCAGAATGAAGATTGTTCTAACACAGCTGGTCTAGATGATATTCTTAACTTGAAAACTGGCGCTAAAATAATGGCTCGCAGAACGTTCGATTAAATTCGTCGGAATTTAATCGAACAGTACAGTGTTTCTTCAGTAAGTGCCAGTAGAATTACCAGACCAGTTGGCCAAGTTCTTAAAACAATCTCAGCAGTATAAGAACACTTCATTTGTACCATAAAACTTAGCTAAATCGACATGAGAAAGAACTTGGCCAATTGTAAAAGGAACGACATCTATTATGTAAACGACGATATGTATTCCAATATTTAGTATTTACTATCCGGCTGTTCAAATTCGCATGAGACTCTTACTCCGACGATCAGGGCGTGTAATCTTTGTTCCATCTGACGTCATTAACTGAAGTGCCTACTTGGGGGAACCCGGGCTTGTGCACAACGGTTGAGGCGACACCCAGTTTTATAAACCTGGCCTAGAGTAACGAGAAGTTACTCTAGCAGTTAAGTAGAGCGTCGAAATAAAATAGCTGGTACTGTTGCTTGAAGCTATTTAATTTAATAAGAATGGGTTTAAATTCTTATATAAGTCTCTCTTAAGGTAGCCAGTAACAATATTTTACATAGATTTGTGTAATTAATATCTTGGTCCTATAACCTCGGATACATAAATCATAACTTAATTCTTAGCCTGTGTAAAAAGCGTACCAAGAAAATTTGAGTATGTGTTATGCGTATACCATACGAATTTATGAATAATATATAAGTTTATTGGGCTTTTCTCCCCCACCTTATGTTCAACACTTCACTAAGCCAAAACTTTATATTTTTATACTATGTCCGTAACTCTACATTCCTTCATACACTTTAACAAGGCTTATATAAAGTTTGAGGTGCAATGTCTATCCTTTACTTAATAAATTTGGAATGTTCTGTATCTTAAGAATCAATAGCTTACGGACATGTCCTTCAGATCAAAATAATTAAATTCACTGGAGTAGGACATATACTTTCACAGTTTGACGGGATTTACAGTCTAAAAAACTTTAGAATTCTGTTCACCACAATTTGTTAATCACCAAATCATGAGTAATACGGGTCATTAACGGTAAGTCTCCGCAAAAGGACTTTTCATGCGAATATATAAGGCTTCTAGGATTAACGCTATTTACTAATGTTTTTATCGTGATCAGTCTTTTACTGTTATAAGTTCTATCTTCACTACCTACGAGTAGTATCTAACTGAATACTGTTAGAATGTCCTGCCGTCCTTCTAAGGCTACAGCTATCTCGTATGCAAAATGTTTGTTAATTATACAATGCTTCGAGGTTCCAATAAGATAAAACTTGCAAATGGATTTCGAAATTGAAATCATCACTCGAGTGTATTTTAACTCTTCTCGTCAAATGAAGATAAGGACCGTGTCCTGTTGTTTTTTTTTTTTTTCAATAAAGCGTACGTAACTGTTTTAAAGCATTATTACATTTCTCGTATGGACGCTTTACGATACATCCACACAACATATCTTCTGACGCTTGAATTCGAAGTTGAAATGACTGATCCCACGTTGATTGTGGTAATGAGAGGCTTTGGTCATGAAGAAATCAAACCTCAAGTAAAAATATTATCCAGTATTTTGTGGTATTCAGATCCTGCCTCTCAGGATCCAACTGCGGGAAATCTGAAACTGTCTTCTTCACCTGTCTGCTTACACCTTCAAATGGGAGCCACAACGTAGCAATCCGCTTCTTCCGCTGACTCTCTTCGTGTAACTGGACAGTCGTCTCAGCGCAAAGGGTACACTTCCTTATTTCATTAATACTTATTCCCTTTAGAGCAACTTCTCTTTGGAAAGACGGTACACGATGGTTAAGTTCATATAAGTGATTAGTGTGCCCCAGTCTGCGACTTACTTACGCAGTGGCGCTACTACTAACCGTCGCAACCTGTCTTGAGCTGATGAAAGTTTAGTTCTAGGCGCTTTTCAGCTGCCTGTGGACAACTTCCTAACTTCGAAGCTATTCGAATTCCAAAGCTAGATACAACGTATAGAGGTTTATAGTAAGGGTTTATAGTCCCTTATTCATCTGTCAAAATGTCACCAACTCTCACATTACTATATAATCAGTACAATAACAGATAGTGCGTGGTGGACTTCTGAATTAAATATTATCTTCAAAACTTGCTAGATTCAGAATTTCATATTGTAGGTTCATCATCAAATATTATCTTCTTATTGTTAACAGAAATATCATCGCAATTCTTCTTTTTAAATGTTCTCGTTGTGGCTAACTTTCTGTAGTGGTAGTTTGTCCCCTCTAGCGGTTTACTGCACAAGCTTCTCTTGAAATACTTTGAGATATAAAATAATATCAGATATATCATTTATAATCAAGCATTTGATTTATCATGGAAGGATTGAAGGACATTTTCATTTCGTGTTAATGTGATTATAAATCATAATTTTGTTTAATCATATACACGTTTAATCATATAACTTCACGTATAACGAGCATCCTTGCCACTATCCTTGTACACATGACATTGTATGAATTTCATACGCATTTGATTAAATCGCAGTAAACTATATTGAAGCTATCGAGGCAAACTTTATCTGCCAAACGGTAACCAGGTCAAATTTGTTTCATATTGTACAGTACAACGTTTATTTAAATGTCTAACGATATCCTTTTCAGCTCCCCAAACTAAAGTGGTAATCAAACGCTGATCATGTTATGATGTAACCTAAATTAGAAACAACATTTTACGCTTTAATAACATGTCTAACCATCATGAAATCCACCATATTAGATTCTCAAAAAATCGTCATTATTTGCAAAACGTCAACTCATTACGAAATGAAAATCTTTTATACAAGGCAAAAGGCATTGTTTACGCATTCTAAAAGATTACTTTGCTTTAAGTATTTCCATATTAATTCTGTTTCTTTGCACAAGAAAATCCACTCTGCATTTGCATTGTTAAATTGGATTGCAAAAACGTAGCTACAAATTTTGTATAGTTCAGAATACTCTTCGGGACCTTCGCATTCGCTGAAGAAATTACCACATTTTCATGATAAAGCTTGTTTTCCCACTTTACTTCCTTAGATCCCAGCATTTCATTCAGAGCACCGCCCGCTCGATCTAAGATCGAGCGGGCGGTGATTCAGAGTGACTATTTGATCGAATAGAAGATTATTTTCATAGATCTTCACATTCTTTCAGACAGGGACGGATTTATACGTCTAGGCGCCCTAGGCCCATGACTTCCAGCACCTCCACCCTCACCACTTCCGTCCTTTTCCCTTTCCTACCCTCACATGATGACAAATGACTCCTCCTCCGTCTTCTAGCCGTTAATAATAATAACGAGATAATAATTATTTAACTTTGGTAATGTGGTTATTTACGAAATACGTTTCAATAATATTATAACAATAAAATAATTTCATTAAATACAATGAGCAACTTTAAATAAATTACTGTAGGCTTCTTGGTAAAAATATGTTAATTACACTGAACAAGAAAGTAACACAAAATATTTTTAAATTTTATTATTTACAAATTACAATCTTGTTATTACCTTTCGTTCACGGCTTTTATGCAGCTTTAAGAAGAATCCTAGCTTCAGTCATTTTTGGATTCTCATTTTTCTAACATCATAAATGGCACGTTGCAGTTTCGTGATAGATTTACAATTTTAATAATTACAAACTCTAAAATTTCCTAAATACATTTATAAAGCTTTTAAGAAGAAAAAAAATCTAAAAATTAACAATTTCAATCAGAATACAAAACACTAAAATTTTCTTTAAAAAAATAAAAATTAACAATTACAATACAAAACACTAAAATTTTCTAAATACATTTATATAGTTTAAAAATCTAAAAATTACAATTACATTACAAAACACAAAGGACACATTAGACACATATCATATAAGGACATACAAAAGAACTTTAAAGTAAATTAAAGAATGGTAAAGTCATCATATTTTGTCCTCGCTATTTAGCATTTATTGATTCATCCTCTTTGCCACTTCTCTATAAGAAAAAGGAAACGTAGATTTACCGAATTGAATCCTGCTATATACCGGGATCAGTATATCGGTCCACCCGCCAATACGTCGCCCCTAAGAACTAGCAAGTTCAAAGTTTAAAATAAATTCTAGGAATGGACGAAAGTGACACTACAAACTCATTGGCTACGTTGAATATATGGGCAGCGCTTTGAATTTTAAACACCATCTCCGGGAATATTCATCTCCTGAAGATATAAAGTCAGGTTAGGGAGAAAATGTTTCTTCTGTCATAAAAGACACGTTAAGATATTTTTAAAATTTGTAAGGTCTTTAAATCCATCTTTGGATCAGACCAGGAAAGGGTATGAGGGGTAGCGGCTGGCATCTTAGTTAAGGTACCATACTGACGTTTGTCTAGTGAAACTGAAGGAAACTAAAGGGAAATGTCAGTCAGGATGATTGGCAGCAGGATTCGAACGAACGGTCCATTGCTGACCCGAAAAGACACTTTAGTTTTCCTCATAGATCTATACAAAATTTAGCGTAAATTACGCCTTCATGCATACTTAACACAAAAAAGTATCTCTTTCCCATTACCAGAGGTATAAATGACAGCAAAGCCCTGTATGTGATATAGACTAAAAAATAAAAAGCTTTTAAAGATATATTTTCTTAAACAGTTCCTACTAAAAAGTAAAAATTATAATTGTTCATGCATGACTAAAAAGAAAAGAATGGGGCGATCTCTCATATATAGTCACTATAAATTCTTCAATTGGTGCGCCCCATGCTTTTCTTTTTAAAAGTCATGGATAACAAAATTATTTTTTGCTTTTTAGTGCGAATTGTTTATGAAAAGTATGTCTTTAAAAAGTTATTTTATTATTTTCTTTTACCCAAATGCTGTGTTCTGCAATCAGTCAAACGCAAAATCGTTGCAGGCTAGTATTTATGCGTAATATTAAAAAGAAAATAATTAAATATGCTTTTAAATTATATACATATATGAAAGTAACAATGGAATATTGTATTGTCACCGGACTTACGTCACTGTGCAAAATTTCATCGTTGTACGAGATCGGGAAATGAGCTAAATTAACGTTGGAAGATTTGAGGACACCAGGAACCATTGTCAACTACTGAAATCAGTGTAACAATGATTGTTGGTGTGTACAAAGACAAAAATAGGAATAAATAATGTTCCTAATATCAGCTCTAATCTTTGTTGTACTATTTCTAATGTAAATTAACCTAACTTTAAATTATCTGAAGTCAGTTTCTTACGAGGGGGTCAGGCGGTTGAAAGGTGACAGTGTTTGGCGCTCTCTGTTAATGTTTTTCTTCCTATACATATTATTTTAGTCTCGCGTTTTAAATAGCAAATTTTAATTTGTCCTTGTAAAGTGCTCCCCTGAGAAAGTTGGGCCCCTAGGCCCGGGCCTATCCATAAAACCGGCCCTGCTTTCACATAAAGACAGGTTTTTTTTTCAGTGGTTCTGTGTCCTGAAGTAGTTTATCGAGACACGGAGAAGAAAATTGAAAAACTGGGACAATCCCAGTTTTCTGGGACGTCTGGTCACACTAATCTGTACAAATCCAGGTAAATTAACGTTATCAACATGTTTCTAGATACATTATTTCTGAAGTAGCTTCTAATGTGGCCTATGATTTTGGTACATTTGATATTTTAGTGCATGCCAGTGTTCGAACTGACGGGACGAATCAGGGGGGATTTCCCCCTTCTGATAGGGTCCGTCCCACCCTCTTGAATCCTGTATTTCATTCCTGGGGGGGATATAGTTTCCCCCTTACTAGAAGTCTGTATACAAACGGGTTGGTTTAGAGCAGTGACACACCTGTTGAGAAGACGAGATTTGTTAGGTGTACCGCGAAACTTCTGAGACTGTGATTTTGGCTGACAAAAGTAATTCAAATAATTACACTCAGTATTTATTTTGAAAAAAAGAAACAACGCAAACTACGCGCGTGCAAGACCGTGTCACTAGCAGTTCATATCAGGCTATACGAGTATGACTGCTAGGTGGGTATAACGTTGTCGTTGTTCGAGGGTTACGTGGTCAGCGTGTGTCTGACTTTCATGACCATAGTCCGCTACTTCTTTAATTCAAGTAGCTTCCCCAACTGTCCTCACGATCAACACCGACATTTTGAATTCTCGATTCCCGATTGAAGGAGGTCACAATAGTGTCAGCTCTAAACAATTTTCATGTGGCTCAATTTTAGTCACAGCTGAAACTTAGATTGACATTGTATTTAACCGATCGAACGGGCCAAGATTAATCCAACTTGTCGAGTCGACCTCTGTTTATTTTATAAATAATTTTATTTAAATTCCAATATTTTAGTACGCCTTTACACCATAGCTAGAATAAATAATAAAACGACCCGCAATTGTATGAACATAAATTACTGATCAATGAATGATTCGGACCAGATGTAACGAAAAAAAAAAAACCTCATTCCGTGAATTCCCCAGAGAGTATTTATAATTTTTGGCATTAACTTTTGGTATTTATTTTTTGTTTGGTTTTTTTTGTTAGACCCTGAACTTCAAAATTGCATGTCTCTTACGTTAGTCACATTCGCACTCGTACACAGCGAAAAAGAGAGAGACAGAGAGAGAGACAAGAGTCACACACATGGTATTTTCGACTCCACAACGATGTGATTTTGACAAACAAACAAACAACACTGCCTGTTATGGCAACAACGATGTAGCATCAATCAGTTCGTCTCTCTTTCTCTCTCTCTCTCTCTCTCTCTCTCTCTCTCTCTCTATCACACACACACACACTCACACATACATACATGGACACATATGGACAAAACTCCCATCCACACTAAACATCCACATAAGCTTGGACCCGGGCACACACACGTAATCACAGGCTCATCTAATCCGAATGGGGCTGTAGCGAAAAGCGATAGCAGTCTGTTCATTAATAATGATCTCCAATTGGTCTGTGTGCCCTGACCACATCGAACTCACTACCCATTTGTTACTCCTACATATGTGATGTGCCCCCTTCCCCACTGATTTTCACAAGCTACTTCTCCCATACCCTTTGCTTCTTGTTCCCAACTATCCTCCCCCCCCCCTTCCTCCGTTGTATTTCCCAATTCGGTTTTCTATCCTCCTCCCCGTCCACCCTTAGACCTCATCCCCTATTTTACTGTATGTGTGTATATGTGTATGTCCTGTTTGCTCAGTCGTTCCGTATTGATCTTTTACCTATAAAACATTACATACTAAAACCTGCTTAATTTCATGTCAGCATTATAACGTGCCCATTGCCGTTGTTAATGCCGTGCTTGTGCATTCGGGCCAAAATATCAAATGGTTGGGAAAACAGAGTAGCGGGGAAAATAAAAGCCTTTGTTGTTGTTGTTTTTTTTTCGGTTCGTTTGGTTGTTTGTTTATTTTTAGTGTTTGCAAACAACACAACAAGGAAAACAACCAAAGTGAAAAGGATATCGGGCTACAAAACTTTCAAAATATTATTTTAGATGTCCTATTAAAACTATTACAAATAGACCGACGAGTCTTTTCTATTGGATGAGAGAGGATTCATTGTATGCCTTGTGAAGCGTAATTGTAAGAGATATTAGTCAACATAGAAAATGTTGTGTTCAATCACTTAATGAAGAACTCTAATCTAGCATTTGTTATAAAGGTTTGTTTGAGCTTGGCTTGGCAAGGTTTTTTTTATGTCGCAAACTACGAAGCACGTTTAAATTTTGCTAAAGAGCTTTGTGACATTATAACGATCATGCTAAAGGTAACTTCGAACAAATCCAGTTTAGGGTAAACACTTCTAAAATAATCCAGCTTAACCTGCCCTACTGTTCCCTAACATAATCTTAACTAACCTCAACTACCCTAGCTTAACGGTGTAGATCACCCCCGCCATAGTGGTACGCACTTTTCATTGATTTGCATTGGAATTGTTTTACTCGTCTTATATCTTTCAGGAGCATAATTGTAACTTCTGTTTTCGCCCAGTTTATCGTCATGTTCTCTTTTACTCATGCCATTTTATAGAAATGCAATATTTTACACACGAACAGTATAATTTCCTGTTAACATATTGTGATTTATAAAGCAAACTATTAATAATACATTATACTTGTATATTTGGAGAAACTTCACAAACCAAAACTATACAAGAGTCAAAGTAACCACCAAGACAAATTCTGAGAAAGGAGAACTAAAATATTCTACTTCCGAGAGGCATAAAATGAGTAAAACAATTCCCATGTAAATCAAGGGAAAGGTCATACCAAGATGGCGGGGGCGATCTACACTGTTAAGGAACTCCAAGTAAGAATGAAAACTCAATAAAAATTAAAGGGTTGAATCAAAAAGTTTGATTATAAAAAAAAAAACACGTTTACTGTAATATGGAATACATCACTGCCTCTGAAACATAGGTAGTATAATGTACTCCCAATTTTATAGAATCAGTGACGGGCACAATGATTGATATTTTACCATCGTTTATTATTATTATTATTATTATTATTAATCTGTTCCCTCCCAAGAACTGAAAGACAAAGAACCGCCCCTCTATACCCAAACCTGGATTCGCCACTGCCTGTCAAAAATTGGAAGTACAATATTGGAATTTTATGCTCTCAATTCAGAGGTACAATTTTTAGAGTGTACAAGACCCAAGCTTCACGTAATTTGAAATAGAGCTGCTATCAGTTAAAAAATAAAAATAAAAAAGAATAATAAATACAAGAATGAAAGCAAGACAGCAGGCAGAGATATACCGAAAATAATGAAAGAAAAGAGGAAATACAAGAAAGAAAGCAAAACAACAAAAAGAAATAAATAAAAAGGTACAGTAGAAGTTCGATAGACCGACATCCAACAGTCCGGAACGCCCGATTGTCCAGCACCATCTCAGTATTTTTTTTTCTTCCTGTAAACGCTTGTGAACGACAGTTGAATAGCGCTTGGCGCGGTTCGGAACCACACGGAAGTGTCCACTACGCGTCTGCTACTGTTAGACGCAATCAGCATTATTCGGAATCAATCGGAAGCGTTCGGACTTTACTCGGCTGTCACCACACACACAGGTTCAGTTCATTGTTTTCGCTGTACGGCTTAGCCTATACCAGTAGTAAGAGGTACCGCCCGATAGTCCGGCATTTTCGGTAATCCGATACCGGGCCGGTCCCGAACGTGCCGGACTATCGGATTTGTACTGTAAATCTGTACGATACACACGCGCCGCGAATGGCGCATGGGGAATGTGGTGGTAGCACTTAAAATATTCTCGACCTACAGTACGAAGTGAGGTGGGGTAGTCAGCCACACGCTCGACCGCCTTTACCTTCCCAAGGAGCCTAGGAGTACCAAGGACACTCTGATACTCAGTTTGATAGAAGACTGAATGCACTTCAAGTATGACAGAAAAAGAATTAAAGAAGAGAAGGAGTACAGGCAAGGAAGAATAATATCAGCAAAAATGTAAAGGATAAAAAGAGAGAAAGACCAGAATAAAGAAAGGGGAAAGAAACACTAATTTCAAACAAAGAGCAAATAAACAAATAAGCGAACTAAGTGTAGAAGTTACCGTATATTTAATTGTCCATGATAGACAGCATTTATAAATTTCAATTTTCCAAAATTGTAACAACTAAATATGACATTTATGCCTAAAGCTTCGCCAGTACAATAAGTTATTGTCAGGAAAATTAAACTAACATCAGAGCAACGCTCAGTTTCACGACTAAATTCTTTAACAATGAAAACCAAAACTACTTTCACAGAAAAATAAGTCATTAATAACCTGAGAAGCAAAACAATTTTACGTACATAAGTAATAATCTACAGTATATAATGATGAATATAACTTTTACAGATGAACTAGACGGAGGACTAAAAGTAACAAATCTACCCAGATATACATTAACACGAAAAAAACCCACACCTTTTAATACAAATTTACTTTTGTGATCTGAACACATAGCTATGGCTTAAGCCTGCCACATCTGAGGGATAACGTCCCTCGGAGATCACTCTTCAGGCAAAAGGGATGAGTAAGATAGCGATCAGGGTCTTAGTTAAGATATCGTCCTGGCATTTACCTTCTAAAACTGGAGGGAAACGCAGGAAAACCTGTCTGGATAACCGACAGCGAAGTTTGAACTTACACGCCCACAAACAACTGAAAAAGAGACATCTATTACCAAAAAAAAAAAAAAAAAAGTGTAAGCTGGGTATTGCCCGAAAATCAAATTTACTTTTTCAAAATTAGGTAGAGCTAATGAGGAAAAGACACTCCTATATCAACAAAGTTAACAGAATGAAGTTTAAAAGACATTATGCAACTTTTAACGAAATAAAAATATTCTAGAATCCTTTGCTACGTGTTTGAATTTCTAACCCTCATCCTAATTTTCTGGTCCCTCACGCTTCGCTTTGCTCTCACCTTCACACCATCGTACTTTTTTCTTCACCATTACACATTCATTTTCACCCTCACAGCCACTTTCATATCGAAGTTTGATCTTACGTTGTAAGGGGCAGTCAAGCCTTTTTTCTTTATATGAACACTCTCTGCGTCATTTTTTAAAAATGCCCACTAACGACAAATGTATTTTACTTCCGTCTACTTTTTTAAATACAATTTCAGCTTTTTTTTTGGTCCAATATTACCTTGAAAAATACCTAAAAGAATGTCACAATATCAACGTCATTCCTATGGCGATTTGTCAATCTATAATCAGCCTGATATGCTTACTGAAAACATAATGAGCGTTAACAAAGAGGATAAGTTCTCGTTTATAAGAAAAGAAAAACTAAGTTTTTTTACTTCCTTTTTTTTTCTTAGAAGTGTAACACCTAATTTAGAATGGGAGGGAAAAGTTTCACCAGGGCTGTATGCGGTTAAATAAAATATATTATTATTACAAGCAAACGACAGAAATATGTCCTTGTACCTGTTTTGTTTTTTCATTGGATTGTTAATGTTATATTTTATTCTTTTTTTCATTACTTTCGACGTACTCAATCAACCATTTCAATATAATTTTTTTCTTTAAGTTTTTTTTAGCAGATCAGTGGTTAAATGAAAGTGGAATTTCCTTAAATGATATTTTTATTTTCATGTAAGGCTAGATGAAGAAAACAAAGTACAAGGGGAGTATATATATTTTAACATAGTAAAATTCTCAGTTTAACTACATGATGTGAGGCAGAAAATAAATATGTACCAAGTACAGCCAATAAGTTCCGAGACTGAAGTTATAGTTCGTTGGACGCCATCTTCGACGAATCTTCCTTTCGCTTGTACACAATTCTGTCCTATCTTTGTACCTTTACAAGACTACCCGTTATCGTCCTCCCCAGATTCTCGTCCCTGTTTGAAACGTTAATACCAGTTGTAGACTTATGCTTTTGACATGAATCGCTCTTGATACACACTAGTCGCATTATCAGACCTTTTTTGTTGCTGTCACGCCCAATGTAACACGGGCCTTAGTGTTGATAACGATGTGTAACGTTTTTTCCACGTTGGATGTTGTTAAAAGTGTGAAAATATGGCTGCCGTTATCGGTATACCCTTTCTAACTTCATCATTCCTTGCGAAGCCCAAGAGTTTATAGAATATTAATGTATATAGGAAAAACGTATAATGCGGATCGCGGGGTAATGCCGAATACATGTATTTAAGAAACATAGCAACCACGCAAGCGCTCTTAGCGCCTTCAATTGTTTGCACATGTAAAACAGCTTTCATTCGGAACACACTGTGATGGCTGAATGTTAAGGAGATTAATTAATCTATAAATAAGTTCATTTTTGGCTATTTTCATGTAAGTTAAATGTCAATTAGATTCGTTAATACCTAACAATTAGTGAGTTTCACGGGTGAAACACAACAATGTGTTATTAAAGGCAGAATTTCTTCACAATGGATATAAATCCTTAAGTCAGCGTTCCGCATACAATTAAGTGCGGATCTGTTTTATTTGTTCGGAGGTTCTATGGACCACCCGACTTTTGCCGTCTTCGAAGGCAATTTTTATCCTATTTTAATTTTCTATTATGTTAAAGTTTATAGTTATTATTAATGAATATTTCCTTGATTTTATATTATGATTAATAGCTTGAAGGAACTTCAACTGTTTAATAATTGAAGGCTATCAAGAAATTTAATAGGTCTATAAGTCATTTGTTTCTGAGAATAGAATTTGTGCCATCTCTACATTTTTTGTATAATTCACCCGCAAGAGAACAGTGCAAAGTAATGGTACACTTACCCTCATACGAACGGGCAAGCGTATAATTCTCCAACAGTCACTGTATTCGTATGGATCCAGACGAAATTATTTTTTCTGATTCTCAATTATACTTTGATATGCAATGCTCTAGAACTTCATTTTTCTTGTCTTCTTATATTAATGTTCAATCTAGTCTAGACTCAGGACCACAAGAGCAGACCTCGATGACCTCCTGTGGTCCGCGGACCACCGTTTGCGGAGCGCTCCCTTAAGTTTTTTGGCATTATGCATATTTCCCTTACATATGTGCAATAAATATATCATCATCATCATATTCAGCCGTTTTCTATCCACTGCTGGATGAATGCCTCCCCCTTTTTTCCCACATATCTCGGTCTGCTGCTATCCTCATCCATGTTGCTCCTGAAAACCGCTTGATTTCATCTACCCATCTTGCATTTGGGCGTCGTCTCGGTCGTTTCTTTTCTCTAGGAATCGAATGTAGTACATTTGTCGTCCACCTTCCATCTGTTCGTCTAGCTATGTGACCGGCCCATCTCCACTTCAACTTCTTCGCAGTCTTAAAGTTTCACAGCCGTACATCATCACAGGTAAGACACATTGATTATAAACTTCACGCTTCAGACACATTGGAAGTTTGCTTTTGAGAATAAAGTGTAGTCTTCCAAGCGAACTCCACGCCGTTTTATATCTTCAATTCTGGCCTAGGTAAACGTACTCGTCAACTATGTCTATTGTCTCTCCGTTAATCATTACTTCCTTCTTTGCCGTATGCTAATTGTACATTACTTTCGTTTTACTTAAATTCATTGTAAGGCCTATTTTCGAACTCTCAATACTCAGTTCTTCCATTCCGGTTTGTAGTTCTTCTGTACTTGAAGGAAACAGGACTACATCATCAGCGAATCGTAGGTGATGAAGATATTCGCCATTAATTTTTATTACAACTTCATCCCAGTTTAAATTTTCAAACACACTCTCCACGACCGCAGAAAATAGTTTTGGAGAAATTGAATCTCCTTGCCTTGCCCCTTTCCCAACTTAAAATTTTTCACTTTTTTCATGTAGTCTAACGACAGATGTAGCAGTCGAGTAAATGTTTCACAGTAACTTGATGTATGCACTTTCGATGTCTTGATGTTCAAGTGATTTAAGTACTGCTAACAAGGAGACCGAATCGAAAGCTTTTTCAAAATCTACGAATCCCAAACATAGTGGAAGTTCATATTCATTAGTCCTTTCTATAACTTTATTCAATGTTTATATGTGGTATATTGTGCTAAACCTACGACAAAATCCGGCTTGTTCCCTTCCCTGGTTTAAATCTAAGTCCCGTTCAATACGATTTAAAATAACTTTGGTGAACATTTTGTATAGAACTGACAGTAAACTAATTGATCTATAGTTTTCGATGCGTTCTTTGTCCCCTTTCTTGTATGTACAACAAAATAACAGCATTATTCCAACTTCTGGGTTCCTCAGGCACATCGAGAATAATTTCGCAAGTTCCTCTTTCACCTTTTCACCTCCCCAGTTAAACATCCCTGCTGTGAGTCTATCTTCTCCTGGCGATTTTCCGTTCTTCATCCCTCGAGGTACTTTATCTACTTCTTCTTTCATTACATCTGGGACATCTACATCATTTTCTTCTGAGTCTTCATTTCCTAGTTCTTCCTCGCAGTAGTACAATTCTCTGTAGAAATTTTCAAATATGTTTATAATTTCTTCCTTATTTCGAGTTACGTTCCCGTCTGGTCTCTTAACTGCAATTATTTGCATTTTCTCTATCATGAGCTGCTGTTTGTTTTTCTTCGGGCTCTTCTTTTCCTCGATTGTATTTCTAACAAGATTTTCGTTATATCTTCGTACATCCTCTCTTATTTTCTTTCTTACGGTTTTATTTAGTTCTATGTACTCAATCCTCTTTATGCAAATTCCTTCTTCTTTCATTTCCCTTCCTTTCTTCATCAAGAGTTTAGTTTCTTTTGAGATTTTGCTATTTTTTTTTCTTTCTGGTGCCTGCTATCTCCTTGGCTATTTCTCTTATTGTCTCAGTCAGTATTTTATTTCTGCTATTGATGTCTTCTTTATCCTCTAACTCTTCCAAGACGCTGAATATGTTGCTTAGTTCTATCTCGAATGTCTCTCTGTGTTTCCCTAGATTTTCCAGATCTAAAAGTGGTGGTTTTCCTCCGATAAGCTTCTTTCTCTCTAGTCTAGTATTTAGTTTCAGCTTACATCTCACAATCCTATGATCACTCGAGACTTTGAAACTGTTCAGAACAGACACATCTTGCAGTATTCCCCTGTTATTCGATAGAACGTAGTCTTATTTTTTTTTCATTTGTCCACTTCCTCTGGGGCGGTTTCTTGAAAGATGTATTGGAAATGAACAGTCTGTTGGCTTTTGAGAATTCCACTAACTTCTCTCCTCTCTTGTTTCTTTTGCCAAATCCAAAGTTTCCCACTTTCGTGTCACTGCTCTGCTTGGTTCCTACTTTCGCATTGAAGTCTCCCATTACAATTTTGTAATGCGATTTGCTACTATCCAAAATCTTCTGAATCTCCTCGTATAGGTCTTCGACTTCCTCCTCCGGGTGCGAGGTTGTTGGAGCGTACACTTGTATAATTTCCATACTGTATCTCTTGTTTATCTTTATTACTGCCCGTGCGATTCTATCTTAAATTCCTTCAATTTCTGTGATTCGTGTCTTCAGGTCCTTATTAATTACAAAGCCAACGCCTGTCGGTTTTCCATTATCTGTTCCTTTGAAGTAGAACTTGTGCCCTGACGGTAGTTCCAACTGTTCTTCATTCTTCCACCACACTTCTGATAGTCCTATGATGTCCCACTTAATCCTTGTTAGTTCATTATGCAATTCTTGTAATTTGTCCTCTCCTGCAAGTGACTGACAGTTTAGAGTCGCCACGTATAGGTCCATTCAAATGCCGTGGTCCTGGCAGTTCACAGTCCAAACCCGGTCATTTTGAACCTCTGACTTCCTGCAGGACTGACTGCTGCCGTTGCCAGCTGCATTCTGTCCTCCGGACAATGTGGACCTCCGGGGCTGTTTCCTTACTTGTACCATCATGTGAAAGAAAGGAGGGATGTTGACATTTGACTCACCACGCTGTTAGCTAATGCGGGTTGGTGAGCAGCCCATTCATGTTCGTTCGCCAAGCAGTTGCTTGGGTCCTAACAGGCCCCACGACGTGAACGTATGGGTTGGACATTAGACGTCTAGCCCGGTCGGTTCCCTTAATTCTCAGCAAGAGGAATTAAGGGGTCTCCTCCCAGTTAGCGGCAGAAGAATTTGGGGTGACAGTTTCGGTTTGCCGGTCCTGTCCCGGTTTCCCGGCCGCAATAAATATATAAATACATATATATAAATTGCTAATGTATATGTTCTAAACCCTTCACGGTCTATTATTGGCGGCGGTAATGAAACGAGTTTACCGTTTCCAAGATCATAGCTGGCGTCAGTTCTGGACCATTTTATTGAATTGTTCTCCTGGAATATGCTGCTACCCGCTTTGTAATACCGCTATTTTGGTTGCAGAAAATGTTAAGAAATTACATAAAAAATGACATGAGAACTGTTTTCGATTCTGAATAAGATCTATGGCCTTTCGATATAGTTTACTCTTGATGAGGCCTCTCCCCGAAGGGAGGAGTTGGTCTACTGCTCCCACGCTGACCAGACGGGTTGGGAGAGGAGGGACAAAGCTTTGTAAATATTTAAAAGCAACATGCAAAAAAAAAAAAAATACTTACAAAGTTTCTAAGTTGTAAATAGAGTTAATTTGTTTCGGGAAACCCATAATAAAATGAGAGGTGCGTTTTAAAAGACTTACTCTTGATAGATGAAGATCGGTTTAATAGTGACAATGAACAACTTCATGCTGATGAACAGTTGACAAAATTTTAAAAAGTGTGGTCAGCTGAATACAATGAATTTGTTTTCAGAAAAACAAATAAGTTGTGACATTTTTTTTGTTTTCAAACTTTCTGTTGAGAGAGGAACATTGGTTTGAAGTCCACAGACAACAGAATATTCAGTTTGATAGTGACGAAGTTTTTCTGTACAAATTGATGAAGATCATGATAAACAGAGGATGGTTGATCGTCCGAGTGTATTCAAAGAAACTAATTCTAAATACGTAAATAGACAATAAATATTTAGAACAGTAGATTAAATATGATATGTCTATTTGTAATAATAAACACCTAGAATAATAGATTGAATACAGTATACTAGTGTACGTGTCTATGGATAATAAAACTAGGTAACTGTTAACATGAAGCCTACCGTTGTAGCAGATGAAATGTTTCCTGAAGGAGCTGGGCCATACATGGAGATGGAAGAGGCAGGAAGTTCTGATGGCCTGTTATTGGATCTGGTGGCAAATGAAAAAGCAGTTCATGGCGACTTTTTCAATGATTTCGAAGAGATTTTGGATGATGACGATCTGCAGTGATTGTGATGGTGGCCTTCCGAAATTGCTGAACTTAATTTCTATGATATGTATTTAACTTTATAAATATTTTTAAATTTAAATTCGGATTGTTGTAAATAAAAATGATAGTAATAACAGTAATAATAAACATTTAGAACAGTAGATTGAGTATGATATATAATAAATAAATAAATCATAGCCATATTCAATCCACTAGTGGATGAGGCCTCTCCCCGAAGGGAGGAGTTGGTCTACTGCTCCCAGACGGGTTAGGAGAGGAGAGACAAAGCTCTCACTGTGATCGCCACTGTCTTTTATTCACAGCAGCTCCCCAATTGTCCTCACGATGCTGGGTCAACACCGAATTTTTTGAGCCCCCACCGGGAATCGAACCCGGGACCGCTGAAGCCGAGCGCGCTACCGACTAGGCTACGCAGGAGCTCTTGATATATATATATATATATATATATATATATATATATATATATAGTATACTACCTAAAGTTTGAATTGAAACAGGGATCCTTACATTCACAGGGCCTACCTTTACGTTAGTTCACCGTGCTATGTCACTGTGGACTTACCCTTCATGAAACTTACAAAGAAACATACTTCACAAAGAACATGTCAATTGGGAGTTGTGATCGGGTTGCAAAATGAAACGCTCCGTACATTTTTGTACGTTTCGCACAAATCCACAACCGGATGAGGCCTCTCCCGGAAGAAGAAGTTGGTCTATTGCTCCCACGCTGACCAGACGTGTTGGGAGAGGAGAGCCGAAGCTCTTAGCTGTGATCACCACTGTCCTTTATTCACAGCAGCTCCCAGTGGCATCACGATACTTGGTGGGCTCCGTTCCAGACCCTCATTCTTTGGAATTGAACCCGGGATCCCATACATATAACAATTGTTCGTCATTATTTAGCGTTATTTTTCGCGTTAATAAGGATTAGACTAGAGGACAACAGTACACTGCAAAAAATAGCTGTGTTAATTCAACACAATGCGGTGTCCCAGCGTGACTACCACTTTTGTGTGTTAAATCAACACAACACACGGTGTTGATTTCGGTACTGGAAGAAAAAAAAAGTTAAGACTGAAGCTAGATTTAAACATGGGTTGTTCAGTTAGAAGCCGATCGCCTTAGCGATTTCTCCAAATCGTCAGACGGAAAAAAAACCTCTAGATTGACACAATATAGAGGATAAAAAAATGTTGCTGAACCCCAAACACAAACAGAGTTACTCTCACGACTTATGTCATGATTTAATCACTTTTCCATCGGTCAATTAGGGATCACAATCCCCATTTATTGAGAATATGTTCTATTTCTATGAAAGAAAGCGCAGCATTTGACATGTTGTTACGATATGAAAGCAGTAATGCTGCTCAAGTGTTTGACTGTCACCATCTTGCTTGCTTTCATAGAAATAGAATATTCTCAATGAATGGGAATTATGGTTCTCAACTGACAAATAGGAAGTGATTATACCATGGGATAAGTCGTGCAAGTAACTTAGTTTGTTTTGGAGGTTCAGCAACACATATTTGATCCCATACACTGTTTAAAACTATACTGTAGTCATTTAATTCAAATGTTGTTAAGTAAATATCGTTTGCATCTAGTACATTTTCTGTCTGACGATTTAGCCAAGTCGGTAAGACGCTCGACTTCTAACTGAGTAACCCATGTTCAATTCTAACTGCAGCCGTAACTTTTTTTCACAGTACCGAAATCAACACCATGTGTTGTGTTGATTTAACACATAAAAGTGGTGCTGGGACACCGCATTGTGTTGAATTAACACAGCTATTTTTTACAGTGTATATTTTAAACATATAAGTTATTATAATGTTTTCAGAATTAAAATATAATAACATCCATCTACTAACAACAACAACAACAAAAGGAAATGAAGAGTCATTATTCTGTTAGCTTATTGTAAAATTAAATCAAAAGCACCATTGCAGTGAGATTCTCAGCAAGTGGCTCTACGAATTTAAATCAATATTTTACAGAAAGTCAAAATGTTCAACATTTTTCATTGTTCAGCATTTACTTTCATTCTACAAAATGATTGGATGAATTTGAATTCTGTTAAGCTGATTGCGGTGTTCAATTGGTCTGAGCAAAAGGATTCTAGACTACGATTTTCCTACGACTCTGGACATGGATGTTTCTGGAAATTTAAACATACGAACTTATTCAATCAGAACTAGTGGTTTAAACGACTTATTAAATCGTCCTGTTTTATTGTTATTACTCACACTTTGCTAATAAAAAGTATTCATTGTTAAAGAAAGACGATTTTCTGCGCTAGTAAGTTGGAAAAGATATTACTGCACATACTTGATAATCGAGAATTTGAAGAATGAACAGGAAGGCAATGAAATATGCATATAGTTTGATCTTAGCTTATAAATATTCAATAAGAAAGTAATATTTTACGCGATTATGCACTTTGTAGTAATAGGTCCATTTTCTTCTTTAACCATTGTTAATCTGTAGAGGTAATGAATTAATAATAGTCTCATAGAAGAATCACGTTAAGTTATTTCTTCTTACATTAAGACTTTTATGCTGCTGCAGAGTTAAGTGAGCATGTGTATGTGTCTGTCTGAGCGAACAGAAAGAAATTATTCACTGGTATCTCAGTATTTTCCCATTCGACATTCGTGTATGTTTTTTTTTTCATATGGCAGTTGTGTTGTGCAAAAAGTGGAGCGTATATAACAAGAGTGCAGGTGGGCTTGCAGAAGGTACTAAAAATATATACCTGAAGATTTATAGCACTTTGGAAGAAGAGGCTTTTGAGATGCAGAGGAGAGAAATTCCTCCCCACTCCCCCCGTCTACTTTCCTCTGCCGTCGTCCCTCTTTACCATCAAACAAAAGAAAAGACAATTGCAACGATGTAACAAACATATAACAGCCAGTACATCATACATACGAACAAAAAGGAAGAAGAAGAAAAAAAACACGTATGAGAGAACGAGAAGGCAGGGCAGTTGGCATTTAAACGACATACGACTACAGGGGTCAGGAAACAGACATAATTACGGACATTTATGTCCGATTTTTAACTCATTAGTGACGTATGAAGAGATATATAGAGGAGCCACACACGCGTTAAAAAGCCTCGTATGGAAAATCAATTACGTTCCAAAAGGGGGAGGCTATGTACGAACCAAGTTGTAGAAAAAGGTTTAGAAATTGTCTGCTAAATCAATCTAAGACAGACGTTTTTAGTATCGGAAGGTAAGGGCGGAGGGAATATGGCATCATGGCTATCACGTCCATGAGGTGAGATGAGATGAGGCAAGGAGGAGTTTATATACAACATGGCACAAAGATAAAAAAAAATCTAGATGTGGGAGTGTGAGAACAGGCGGAATGTAACAATTCAAATACTTCTCAACAATGTTTCTACGTCTCATGAAAACAACGGGATGCATAATGTTTCCAAAATGATGGCTGAGTTCCAATTTAACCTCCTCCCCACTTTTAAGGGATATGACGAAGATTTGGCTGTTAACGTTTATGAAGACTTCTGATAGAAATTCTTCGATCATTGAAAATTCATTTCTACACACGTGCAGTAACAAATGCCCCTCTTCTTTTTTTAAAAAAAAAGAAAAAAGAAGCAATCTGTTAGCTTGCATTCATACTTTACTTTAAAAAAATTGAATAATATGTTACAGTTGACCTTAAAAGGCACATCAATATATCGAAAAATATAGTCGCCATTTTATTTTGAAGAAACGTTACTAAATCATGAACAGAAATGTGTTATTTTAATACGTGTATGCAATGCTTCAATGTTAAAGAGTAGTTACTATCGTTATTTTCTTCTACCAAGAAGTGAAAGATGTTTAAGAAAATGTATCAGGAACCACTTCGATAAATTGTTACCGAAATGGAAAAATAAATGATATTCGAAATTGTCCCCAACAAACGTATTGCAAACAAAAACTTCACGAATGACATTCGAAGTTGTAACTAACGGGTGTATTTAAGCAACTTCACGAATGACATTCGAAGTTGTAACTAACGGATGTATTTAAGTAACTTCATGAATAACATTCGAAGTTGTAACTAACGGATGTATTTAAGCAACTTCACGAATAACATTCGAAGTTGTAACTAACGGATGTATTTAAGTAACTTCATGAATGACATTCGGTGTTGTAGATAACAGATGTATTTATATAACAACTTCATGAATTACACTGGAAGCTATTGATAACGGATTTATTTGAGCAATTACTTTATGAATAGCTTTCGAAGTTGTAACAAACGGATGTATTTAAGCAGCAGCCTCATGAATGACGTTCGAAGTTGTAATTAACGGGTGTATTTAGGCAAAATTTATGATTGAGGATGGAACTTAAATAGGATAGCCAGTGGATTACCCCATTAATATTGGGCGGTAGCTATAGTAGTAGTCAAGCATATGAATTTATTTCAGTCTGCTCTCCTTCAATAATAAATCTTGCTTAAATACATCTGTTAGTTTCAACTTCGAACACCACTCATGAAGTTATTCCTAATAAATTTCTTAATAATAAAAAAAAAAAAAAACATTGTATTTTCCAAAATTGGTGGTTCTTTCAATTATTACTGAAACGAAAAGAAAAAGAAATCCTGTCAATGTTAGAGATTTGGTGTGGCTTTTTAAAACGAAATTTTAACGGTTGTTTTCACTTTATATTAGATTTAAGCAGATCTATTTTTGAGCGACGCCTTGTGGTCGAATATGTCATTTGAGATACCACAACGTGGACGTACATTGCCATTGGAAAGTTCAATTGCAAACAGAGCTGTGTAACAATAATATTCTAGCTTGTTTGCAAAGACTATCAGAGACACATATGATAGAACGTAATACATCTGAAGCATGAATGGTAAAATTATCCCTAAAACTTAGGTTTAATTTAAATAACCTCACTAGCTCGGAATCCCTGATATGTGAGTATATTGTCAAAAGATTCGTTCTATGCAAGCCCATACACTCAAAAAAAATATTGTTGTTTATTGCCACCCCAAAAGATGTAATAGAACACCTCTACCTCTACACCAATTCCAGTGATGGGTAACACCAATTCTAGTGTTAGTTAACACCACCCGGGGTGTCCAACACCGTTTCTGGTGTTGACAAACACCTCTACCGGTATTCAGAAACACCGTTAGGAATGTTAAAGTACACCGCTAGAAGTGTTAGGGAACACCACCTTCAATGGTGTTTATTAACACTCCTAACTATGATTCTGAATACCGGTAGAGGTGTATGTCAACACCAGAAACGGTGTTGAACACCCCGGATGGTGTTAACTAACACTAGAATTGGTGTTACCCATCACTGGAATTGGTGTAGAGGTAGAGGTGTTCTATTACATCTTTTGGGGTGGCAATAAACACTTTTTTTTTTTTTGAGTGTAGACATTGAAGTTTGACAAACTTTATTTTATACAAACCATTTTAGTAACTATTAGTTTCGGACTGTCTCGATTACACGAGTGAAAGGCTGTACTTTTAAAATCTACAAAGATCCATGTTCGAGGCGCGATTCGAACCTGCAATCTTTTAGACGGCACCTACCGTCCTAGTCCACACAATAAGGGTTAGCAGTCTAAAGATTACATGTACATCACACTATACTGGAGCCGGGGAAAGTTGATCGCTAACACTTTTGTCTGCGACAAACACTAAAAGGTAGCTGCTAGGTAAGCACCCAATAACTGCCTCACGTTTCGAGGACGTTGATTAGCAACTCTTCCACGTTGCCAAGATTAAATATTCTCCTACTAATTTTGAGACAACCCGTCCCGCACTTTTATTCAATCGCGGTAGGCAGAATACATCACGTGTCAGGAGATTTGGCTCCAGCGTAGCATGTTCAATCTCTCTCGCAGAAGGAATTGTCAAAAATAAATTTTACCCGGCCCAAGTATAGGAGAAAAACAGTAATGCGTACGCGTAGGCCGTAAAATTTGGATACAGAGTACAAAATATGATGTCGCTCATTAGTCCGGCAAGAACGAAATAGCTTCAGTTTTAATGATAGAGCGCCGTGTTGCAACAGTTTCCTCTCAGTAAGTATGATATACGTAATGGGCTCGCTCGGGGCCGCAAATACGGGGGAGCAAAGGGGGCATGTTCCCCGGGCACCGAGCTGGGGGTGCTTCAAATGGAGATATGGAGGGAGCGATGTGCACTTTTGGCTACTTTGATGGGGCGTCAAAATCCCCTTTGCAAAGATACAGGCTGCGGACCTGGAGTTGCTTGTGACACATTAATGTTTAAATTAGACGAAACAGTATTGTAAACTGCGTACCTTTGTCTACATTTTGGTATATTAAAAGAACTATAAGCAATACATTTCAACATCTTGTGTGTCCAAATTAAAAGAAATGCTTATGGATACCCATTCTTTGGTTATTTTGAAAATGACAAGATGTTTCAATATTGCACTATCTTTAGTTTAAAAATTCGTGACTAATATTTGAAGTGAAGATCTTCTTGCTGATATACCAAAGAGCGAACTAGCTCATTGGTAGAGTGCTATCTTAGCACTCGGAAGATAATAGGAACAATCCCAGCGTCCGCCCATCCTAGCTTAGTTTTCTTCGCTGATTTCCCTCAGTCGCACCTGGCAAATGCCGGGACTGTAACTTCAAACTAGGCCCTGGAAAAAATTCTTCTCAATATCCTTTCTTACCCTAAGCCGGTCTGAGAAAAAGTTTCCTAAAGGCCTTAAGTAAATTCAAATTTCTTTGTTATACTTCACACTTATGAGGAGAATGTTGGAATGGTGACTTGAGCACAGGGGCGTAACCAGGGGAAGAGTCTAAGGCGTCCGGGCCCCCTCCAAAATTCCGATATCTAGGTAAAATTAGTATAAATTTAGGTCTAATCGGTTACATACCAACCCTAGATTCTAGAAAGAAACTGGTCGACCTCCCTTCGAAACGAAATTTCGGGTAAGTGCCTGTTTGAGTAGTGTCTTCTTTCTTTTCTGTTCCACTCTGAGGAGAACGAATCAAACCTTACATGAATGAAGAATCAATTAAACCAAAAGCTACCATAAAGTCTGAATATTACTTTTTTTAAATTACTAATTATAGATAGATAATGCAGACCCAAAGATTAATTAGATATAAAAATATATTTATACACTTGACTAAAGAAATAAATTTTAAACATTATCGTACGTTTATAGACAGCAAACGTGGTGACGAGAAGTAGTGGAATGGCTGTACAAGAGTTTGTGAGACTTTTTCAGAACTATATTAAATTTGCGAGCACCAAAAAAAAAAAAAAAAAACATATCCATTGGAACACCTGCAGGCATTCAAGAAAATGGTATGAATTAGTGCAATATGTGAGTGGGCGTTCACTGCCAAACACTTAACATCACTAAGACAACACATGAAGCATCATATTAAGCCGAGTCATTACGCAATGAAAATCGTCTTTAAGATGTGTGAACCGCTGTCATAAAGCATATTTAGGGGTTGGCATTTACGACTTGGCAAAGATGAGAACCCTGGCACAACTGAATTCATCAAGCTTTGTGCCTTTTTTTCTTTCTTTTGTTTTATTATTTGCTTCTTTTTTTTATCTTGTCTTCTCTGTGTAGTACATTGTATCGTCTTTGTTGCAAACGTTTGCTTCAGACTTAACTTTAATGTAGTTTCTATCAGTGTTGCCAACTTCAACATTTTGAAAGATTTTTTTTGCTTGGAGGGAATGTCCTCAATTTAAGTTGGATTTCATTGTAAATAAACTGATAAATCACTTATTTATGAAAACAGTCATGAGCACATCATTTATCCGAGTCGTCATAGATGTTGCAGATTTTAAACAGTCATAGAATGGAATTTTAGCTACAAATTGTGACCAAGAAAACCTTTTGAATAGTTTCTAAGAAAGCTTTTTCGAGATATCGTTTGACAAAGCCCAACTATCGTTTCTTTAGTTTATTTACAACTAGTTGATTTGCCCGCCCGTTGGTGCAGGGTTAATAAAACATACTGGCAACACTGCTGTACTATAACTACTATTATAACGAACTACTAATACTACTGCTCTTACAACTTATATTAGTAGTAGTAGTATTTACCCACATTTTACATATTACACTTTATATTTAATTAACATTATTCTGCTTTCAAACATTAAATCTACATATTTCTTGTTTGCAACAATCAAAATTTTGAATTTTAAAAATTTAAATTATTTATTTAAATTACATTACTTACTTGTTTAGTCGATGGATTACGGAACTCGCAAGTTCATCGCCGCAGTAACAAATGATCGCCATAGGATTCTATCTTGGGCAAGATCAAGCCAGTTTTCATCACAAACACCTACTTCTCGAAGATCCCTTCGAATATTGTCCTTCAAACTTCGTCTCGGTCTTCCCAATGGTCTCTTCCCCTCCGGTTTTCCAACCAATTTCGTTGTTATAAACAAGGAAATAACTGTTGTTTTATATATATATATATATGTTTTCATTCCCTTTGGAGGGTGGTGGCAACATTCAGTACAATCGTGTAACTAATGTGTGGGTCAAATTTTGTTCGAATTCGTGGAGGGATGTAGATTTGTATAGCGTTCAAACAAGCAGATTTTCTGTTATATAATAATTCACAGCCATATTCAACCTACTACTGGATGAGGCCTTTCCCGGAGGGAGGAGTTGGTCTAGTGCTCCCACGCTGACCAGACGTGTTGAGAGAGGAGAGCCGAAGCTCTCAACTGTGATCGCAATTGTATTTTATTCACAGCAACTCCTCAATTGTCCTCACGATGCTGGGTCAACACCGAAATTTTGAGCCCCCACAGGGAATCGAACCCGGGACCACTCACACTGAAGTCGAGCGCGCTACCAACTGGGCTACGAAGGAGACTCTTCTGTTTTATATTCTTATAAGCCTAATAAAATCGTCATACATTGTTATAAAATCAAATTAAACAGAATCGGTATAATTTTACAAGTTTGATTTATTGTTAATTGTTTTCAATTTAAATTCTTTGTTGTTCTGATCTGATTCTTATGCTTGCCCGTCAGACATCGATATAGCCCTTAAAGATATTTTCTGTGGACAGTCATAACAATTAGACCAGAACATCAAAGAATGTAAAAATTGTAATAAAAGAATTTAGATTGAAAACGATTAAGAATAGATGAAACTTATAAGATTATAGCAGTACTGTTTGATTTGATTACAACACTGTATAACATTTTTATTATAAGAATTGTAAATTAGCATGAAAATAGATCCCTGACGATGTTAGAAGGAAGTCTAACAAAATAATCATAGGGCTTTATCAAATAAATACACAATTAATATTCCAATAGAATTTCATTAGTAATAGTTATTATATTTATAAAAAGGGAAACTTTTAAAATAGCTTACTAGCCAATCCACAAGCAACATTGACGAATAGAAATAAAATTCGAGGCAATCCTATGTATATAACCCGAAATATCTGTGACACAAAAACTGTCATATATGACATACACAAAATATGACAGTTTTGTGTCACCGGAAAGTCCTGCACGAAACTGAAACTACTCTAAAGGGTTGGTTGGAGCAATTTGAGAAGACAACCCGTGTCCGGAACCCAACCGTTACGCCTCTGCGAACAATTGAAATTTCGAGGAAAGGTGGCAACGACACGGATGTAGTTTCAACATGACGGCGCACCAGTGCATTGGCTACGGACATTTCGAGACTTACTGGATGTCATGTTTTCGGACAGATGGACTGGGAGAAGAGGCCCTGTTCCTTGGCCTCCTCGTTCCCCTGACTTTACCCCCATCGATTTGTTCTTGTGGAAGTAACTAGTGTACGATGGGACGGAACTCGAAAAGGTGAAAAATTGGTGGCCAGAATAGAGACAACGCAGGCAATTCGTTTGGACAAGTGCGCACGTCGCTTATTAACCGCTTGCACCTTTGTTTGCGAGACGATATCCAGGGAAGTACTTTTAAGCAATACCTGTAAATGAGACAGTAGGTAAAGCAAAGCCTGTTCCCTTATTTTGGAACAAGGAGATTAAATCAGCGCAAATACCAAAGTGTTATTGTTAAGTTCAGTGGCAATTTCCGTTTATTTTACTTTCCCTGTCGTTTGTTTATCAACTTTGCAGAACAGACGTACAAACATGTAGAAAGTCTACAATTACATTGTGCAAAATGTTTATTCCTAATAAAATTAGTTTAGTTTCGTGGATATCCGCACCCCCCATGGGTAGTTTCAGTTTTGGTGCAGGACTTTCCGGACACCCTGTATATAAAATATTACCTCAAATTTTTTTTTTTTTTTTTTTTCATTGGTCACTTGTATGTATCCTTTAACTTCTGGAGGCGACATATTACAATGACCCAACCAAAATAAAGTTTATGATTATTAAATGAAAGAAATGTCAACTTCTTTTTTTTTTCTAATTCAAAGTCTGATATTAGAAGGAGGAAAAAAAAACGAAACACAGAAATATGCTCAATGATGTGTTGCGAGCAAATTACGAAATAATCATGTCTTCTCACTTCACCTGTTCTTCCACTGTGATGATTTCGTCCTGACTGAAACAGGTTTTTTAAGAGAAACCTTTTGAGGAAGAAACAGAGAGAGAGAAATAAACGGAACATGTCACAGATGAATAATCCAACAGAATCGAAGCTCCTACCTTATGTTTTGCATTCAACAAAATAATAATCTCTCTCTCTTGTGAGAAGATCACTCTCTCTATATATATAATGTCTAGTAGCGGCCGTTGGTAAGAATGGGTTATAAAATCATTGAAGCATACATTTTATACACATCACCGAAAAAGCATCATGGATCCGTTTTGTACAAAAATGACCAATGACCACAATTAGTGAAGCGTTGAACGAGACAGCAATCTTGCTCCGGGATTCAATTTTGTTTACCTTTGCCAACTTCTAATTGCATGTGTCAACAAACTGGACGGAAGGAAATAACGCTTGGAAGTGAGTGATTCCCCACCATGATTAATCCCTCTGCCATTGGAGTTACCTGAAATTGAGAAACTGACACAGTTATTATTGGATTCAGTTGAGCAGTTTGCCTTAAAACAAGACATTCTAGAACAGACTGTGGTCATTAGTGTTAAAGGGGAGACGGGGAGACTCAAATGGTCGTAGTGAGTCCAACTCATGTTTGAAAACAGAGGTGTATTTGATCGTCTAAACAGCGAGTAGATAAACTGCAATGATATGAATTGTATTAGTGTACAGGATCGTCATATAGAATCATAAATCACTCCAAAACAAATTGAAAGTCATAGATGTTTTTGCCTTTTTTTTTTTTTTACAAAAAAAAAATCTGTGAGGTAAATATTAAAATTAACACAGAAAAAAATGACAGTTGCCGTGACCAGGATCTCCCAGTTTCCGGTACAGTACGTATGTTATCCACTACACCACCACGTCACGACCAATTCTCTGTATACAGAGTGTCCTCGAAATAATGGTGCAAACTTCGGGATGTGATTATTGACACGAAAACAAGGGGGAAAGTTCCGTTGAAGAAATTCAAAACTATGCGTGGTTTTGGAGCTATACAGGCGCTCAAAGTCATAACGGCATCGTAACAGATGACGTCAAATCTCGACAGAAGCGGTGTCGGCTTAGAAAATCACATTCCAATTAGTTCGACGCCATTTGTGACGATGATGCCGTGACTTTCAGCGTCCGTATCTCCGAAACTACGCAGAATTTTGAATTTCTGCATATGAACTTTTTTTCTTGTTTTGATGTCACTAATCACCTCCCGGAGTTCGTACCATTATTTTGGGGACACTCTGTATAGAAAACTAATCACATTCTCCCAGCTCCTCGTAGATGTTTATGAAGTCAAGCTATCCCCATATGTTTGGAGATTTTTAATGAGGAATTCATTCTGTAAACGTGCAGTGAGAAGAAATAGATGTTATTCGTTGTGTACATAGAAAACTCCTAACTTTTTTTTTTTTT
>JAGDQP010004575.1:15355-84109 GCA_022664845.1 Lepisma saccharinum | reverse complement strand
CTTTGTCTTGGTCTACCATTATATTCATAACAATTTTATATATTTGTAGCTAAAAAGGTAGCAAAATTGGTCAGACCTAGCCACCCATCAATGTTGAAAATGTCCCCTTAAAATATTAGTCCGGGAGCAAGTGTCGTAAAAACAAGTCCTGTGGGTTCTTTGGTGATACAACTGAGGAATATGTCTTCATTTCTCCCTTTTATTGTGAAGAGTAAGAAAATAAATGTCGATAGCCCCAAATTTTGTTAGGATAAGTAAAGACAAGATGTTAGCCAAAATGGCGGCTATAAAAATAAAATTTTGTAATTGGTGTATACGAGCCGAATACTATTTTTTAGGCCAATGATTTGAAATAAATTATCAAAAACATTCCCCATTGAGAGATATACAACATGGCGCCCGACATGGGCCCCGATTCTCAAAATTGTAAAATGGTGGACATAGTATAAGATAAAGATAAAATTAATTGTATGGGCGGTAACAGCACTATGGCTTACGCCCGTCCCGAGGTGGACATAGTTGAGTATCATCCACTTATATGTTTTCTGGGGCGTAGAACGCAAACATGCGATCTAAAATGCTACCCAAGGCTATTAATGTGAATAGGTGTATGAAATGTGATATTTATTGCCATCTCGTACAAGAAAAAAAAAATCAACTCTTAATCCCAATATTCGTTGCTTCAGGTTTGACTGAATAATGCCATTACAAATGAGAGGGACAGAGTGCAAAGTTCTCGAAGTAAGTAAAAAAGGCAATAAATAAATATATACATGTGATATTGTCCACCTTTACGAAACAGATTAAGAAAATCGACTCATTCGTATAATTATAGTAACTTGAGACAAATGAATGTATAAACCTGTAAAGCATCTGGAAATGGTACAACAAGGCTGTTAGCGGAAATGGATGTTGAAATCTGGTGAACTACATATATAATTATTGCGATGTTACGTACTATTAGAGACTTCATTAAAAACAGTGCAATTCGTGAATTGCAGATAAACCTTTATGGAACAGCAACTGCTCGGCAGATCTTTGTGGGTAAACACGTTTGAAGGGGTATACAAGCCCACATTACAATTTTGTCAACAACCACGAGAAGAGTTCAGTGAAGAAAATGCTATTGCTTTCGGGTATCTCGTGCCTTAAGCATCACACATGTACAAAGTTTTGATTTTTAAATAGAGGAGACGAAGTTGGTATGATAGAAGAGCACCCCGCATTCTTATCTGCTGTACAAGAGAATTATTTTTAAAAAAATATCTAATGTCATTTTTTTTAAACGGGAGAGAAATGAGTCATCATTTAAGTGTGCAAGGCCTTCATGGATGTTGAGCCTGTTGTTGTTCCTGTCATAGATCAGGAGAACTATGCACGAATTATTACATTACATGGCAGTAAGGAAGGAAATGAAATACATCAGATTTATTAATCTGGAAAGAACTCTTGCAAAAATTAAATCCTGAATAAGAACACTATACCATTTTCCGCACTTGGTGCTAATGACGCATTAGAACAAGAAACTAGGAAAACGTAGGTGAAAGGAGGTCTGAATGGGATAACGCTTAATGAATCAACTAGATCACGATTTTTTTCTAGGACATGTAGAATTGGCCCGCATTGGAAAAACAATTGAACATTTTGCACGTATAAGTGCAGCAAGCAACAGAAACCGCCATTACAGTCTTTTCCTCAAAATTTGAAACTGACAGGATTAAAATGTACTTATACTAACATGGTTTCTGTGCCTACAACAAATTCATTCGCGTGTAAGACTCAGATAGTTCAACTAGTCACTCACTAAACTTTCTCCAAAGAAATAGAACGTGATGTGTGTAGAAAAAAGAAGCTTGTAAACCACTGTTCACTAAGTTTGTGAAATAACGCATTAATTCGAACTCTACCATTTCAGTCACCTTTGAAAAATTTGATATTTGAAAATCATTAAAATCTTGTGCAAAAAAGGTGAAAATAGTGTTGGGAGGCAATTTTATTAAAATTAAATCAATTGATTGAGTTTTCTAGGCTGTGTTTCAAGATGAGATGAGTTTCATGATCCAGACTTGATCCTGAACAGTTAATTACTCTGAACGAATTATCTACAGTACCTAGACTTCTTTCTCTTGATAGGAGTATGCATCATTGCATGGCTAACATAAATTTTCAGGAAGCTAGAAATTCTTCACAAAGTATCTCTACTTACACAGGTAGTATCAGTAGTAGTGAATCAATGACACTTAGTTCAGAAGCAGCATCTGTCTCGAAATTTACGCAACTTTTACTCAGACCGATCTGTCTTGGAGAGGCTGTTGCAATTGTCGATGGTATGGAGCAATTACACACAATTACCAAGTCACATTATGTGAAGTTTGTCCTGCCATAGAACTATATTTCTGCAAGCTGATAAATAATAAGCATAGAAGCTACACAGAAGTTTATCTAGGATTCGTTTAGTACAAGGAAGGATAATAGAAAACTGTTATTATTAGGGACCTCCAGCAAAAAGTAAATAAATAATAAACAAATAAAAGTGGTAGGATCAAGTATAAGATTCTGCAAACAACATACATCTTTAAGTCTTGGTGAGATTTTTATTGTCTCATGAGGTAACAAAAGACGAACTGACAAAACTTCTTGCAGAGTATTTCATTAATTATGGTACTGAGTACAAGAAGAATTATGTTGTAAGCTCGAAAGAAAATCTAGGAGCTACCGAGAAAAATGTCAGAACGCTGGAAACTATTTGAGAGGAAGCAGATTCGAAAATAATTTTGCATGCTGCTTACGTGGTTCAAAATAGAATGAAAATATTATATACCTATTTTCCCGACACTGACGTTAAAATTCTAATCCCTACAAGATGCACTTGGACCTTTAAAATCCTCTGCATTCACGAGGCTGCATTCATTATTAGGATGTGGTACTACCGACACTTTTGCAAATAAAGGTAAAGTGACTTGTTGAAGAGCTTTCTTGAATCGTTGGCTACTATTGGATCAACAGAAAACATTTGACATCAAACAATCCATCAGTGAAAGAGCTTGGCACATTTCAGATATATATGCGATGGTGGATATTGGTGAAGTACGGCGGTAACTATTCAGCAAAACCAGAACTGTGATGAGCATTTATCGCCAGCGAGAGAAGCCCTTCAATCCAACAATTCAAAGAGCTAACCTGCAGGTAAATGATCTGCAGTAGGACTTGATGCAACGTCCAGTACTACCACTTCCATGATACTGCTACTTCCATGAGCATGGCAAAACATTGTGCTCCATTCTCCATCTCATAGAGTTGACTACGTGTGGGTGTAAGCCAAAAATGTACCCTGACGTTGCATGACGAACTAGATCGTGCCAGTAAAGTGGAGATCTTCAGTTTTGAAACTATGTTGTTAATGGCGAGGAACACGAATATATTTATATTTTCAAAGGGAGACACGCTGATTCTGAAGATATTTTCTAAAATAGCTTTACGTAGTGCATTCATTATTTTTGTGGACTGGCCTTACCTCACTAGCACACAAACGTTGAAAATACGTGGATTAAACGTTAGTACCGAAATGTTATGTTAACGTTGTAAATGTACCGAAGTGTCCGCCTGTTCAACGGTTTATTCGACGTTGAATAATGGCTGAGAAGAAACGGGTTTAGTTGGCCAAAACAGAGCATGAATGGTGTTAACTTTCCAACAGTAAATAATCCGAGTGCCTGCTGTGATGTTCGAACATAGGAATGATCTGCACTTCTCGTTGGTAGATCGACGTGTTGACCACTTACCCAAGAATCCACCTGGATAGGACACAATTTTTTTACTGTATCATTGAAATTAAATGTTCGTTGAAATACAGTTTAAAATTCAACCTGTTTTCAATATGCAAATGAAAACATGATAAATATAGTTATTTTCATTGTATTTGCTTTTAATTATAACGTTTAAGCAATTAAATTAGGAATACATAAGTGAAACGAAATCTAGGATATAGTATGAATGATAGTTGAAAGTACGTCACACTAACGTCGTATCAACGAAATTCTATCTTCGTTGAAATATGGTTTAAAATTCAATCTGTTTTCAACATGCACACGAGAATACCAAAATTAGTTTGTGTCATTCCATTAGTTTTCAATTATATTATTTTGACATAACATTAGTAAGAAATACATTAGACAAAATCTATTATACTATAGTTGAAAATAACATATTGAATACACATTGTATTAACGTCTTATCAACATAATGACGTCTTTGTTGAAATATGATTTTAAAATAAACGTAATTGTTTTCTACCGATAACGGTTACTCAACGAAATGCACCTAAAATCAACGTTGAAAATGCGTATGTTTGCTACTGGGGTACGGTGTCACTATGGTGTACTACAGTGGATAATTTGTGCCACGAGATGGTGCCTTGTCAGTTCTGGCATCCTAGCAAGAGTGAATACATTGTAAGCAGAACGGTCTGTTGTGACGGGTGGTTGATAACGAAAAGTGAACTCGAGAATGTCGTCGTTAGAGCAAAAGCCAAACGTCAACTTCTGCCAAAAATTAGGCAAATCCCTTAGCAAAACATTTCAGATGATCAAGGAAGTGTAACCTTGGACCGCAGTGCTGTGTTTAAGTGGAACTAACTTTTTATGGAGTGACGATGATGAGAGTACTGGTCGCCCAAAACGGTCTGAACTGAAAGTAAGATGGAAGAAGAAACAACGTCGATGCGTGCGAACCGCTATCGGTAGATGAGCATTTGAAATGTTTCAATAGGGGATTTACCTACTTTTGGCAGAACCTGACGTTTGCGTGTGGCTTAAACTTCTCGAGTTTCGCAAATCGTATTCAAATACCCTTCTCAACAGAGACCGTAGTTCTGTTCACATTATATGCACGCAACTGACTCTGGCTGGGACGAAAGAAGAACTGACATGGCACAATCTTGTGGAGGAATCTATCAGCTGTAGTGCATCACAATGCGCTATGTGGCCAGTTCATGACTGTACTACGTATGTTTTAACATGTAAAATTTGTTTATCTATGTTCGATATATAATTAAAATTAATTATAAACTACCTTCTAAGTACTTTAAAGGACATCCGAATTCATTGCTGCTTATAATGAAAACGTATTTGGCTCCATTTATTACAATTGGACTTCTTTATAGCCTTCTCTGAGACCGTTTTCGACGGTACATTTGAATTTACGCTCCAGGGAATATATAACTAAATATCTCACTCAACTATGTCCACCATTTTACAATTTTGATAATCGAGGCCCATGTCGGGCGCCATGTTGTATATCTCTCAATGGGGTTATCAGGTAACTTTTTGATAATTTATTTGAAATCCATGACCTCAAAAACATATTCGATTCGTATACACCAATTATAAAATTTTAAGTTTTTATAGCCACCATTCTGGCCGCCATCTTCTTGTTACTTATCCTAACAAAATTTGGATTTATCACCATTGATTTTCTTATCCTTCTCAATAAAATTAAGAGTTTGAAACATATTCCACACTTGTATCATCAAAGAGCCCACGAGATGATACTTGGTCCAGGACTATATATAATTTCAAAAAATAAAAAGGTTGATTGAATGCAACCCGTAAATCTTAAAGGATATTTTGGCTGCTGGTATATCGGGGTACAGGAAACAAACTTAACGCAACTGACTTGAGAGCTGATATTCTTGAATTTGTGGTATTGCGAGGGGTAAAATATAAGCGTTCGTTACTCTGCACCTTCTGTTTTTTTTACCAGTTTATAAATCTGTTCTAGTCACGCCCAATTCTCGAAGATATCTTCAGATCCTTTTCCAGTAGATTCTGGGAGATGTGCTGAATTCTTTGTGAGATTGGTTCAGAAATGGTGAATGAAAGATGACGTGGAAAGGTGTTTTACTAACAAGGAGAAACGCAATGAGATCAGCTGCCCATATTAACAGCAAGGTACCGAGATAGGTGCTGGAATATTGGTCGAAGGGTATAAAAAGTTTTTTTTTTTTTTTCGATTCAAACAACAGAAGTAACTTCTACTTCACTTTCGGCCTGGAAATGAAACGCTTCCGAGTTGTAGCTTCACCTCCGACAACGCAGCACTCCTCTCCAGGGACATATTTAGAGAGTTTGGACTTCCGCCCAGCCCCAATTCATTTTTTTTTTTTTTTTTTGTAAAATCCATATAATTTTGACTATTTTACAAATAATATTAATAATAATTTCAGGGGCTTCAGACCCCTTAAATACGTCTCTGGCGAGGAATTCTGCGTTGTCGGAGGTGAAGTTATAAGGTAAGCAAGAAAGTTCTGTCGCTTTTTCACCCACCACCTTCGAACATCGATATGTCACCTAAGACGTACCTGGAAGATCAAAAATAGTCCGTATCAGAATCGACGACCTTCTGCCAACGTTCTGGAAGGCCATGGATTCCATCGCGGTAGAACTTGGTGGGCCCTTGAAGCGAAGAAGGTATTAAGTGTATTTTGCACCTCTACTAGGGATTTGAACTGGCGTCCTCTAAGGCGATTGTCCAAGGAATGGAACAGGTGAAAATCGGACGGTGCAATGTCCGGGGAGTATGGCGGATGCAATAGTGTTTCCCATCCAAGGCGTAGAATGGTGTCCCGGGTCATCCTAGCCACGTGGGGCTTAGCGTTGTCCTGTAACAGGAGGACCCCTTTGCGATTCAGAAGTGCTGGCTCCAGAGTTCTGAGTTTTTCTTGAACACGGCTCAACTACTGACAGTACACAGTTGCATTGATGCTCTGACCAGCTGGTAGCAGTTCCCGATACACGATGCCGCGAGCAGTCCACCAAACACACAGGAGGGCCTTCTTCCGGTGCAGTGCTGGTTTGGAACCGGTTCATGGGTTACTAACCAATGATGACGGCCCCGTGGAGCATCGTTCAGGACCCACTTCTCATCACATGTCAACACCCTGTCCAGAAATGGCTCCTTCCTCAGACGAGACAGCAAAGAAACACAGGTGTCTGCTCCCGTTGCCTTCTGGCCCGTAGTCAAATCATGTGGGACCCATCGACCGAACTTTTAGTGCTTCCCAAGTTGATGGAGGTGCTGCCGAATGGTTTCTCCCTCACACTGAATTGTAGTCCAGTTCCTCACATGTCTGGCTACTGTTTGCCTCAATTGCTGCCTAAAGATCTTAATTTGGTACCTTTGTTGGTATTCCTGCACGTGATGCGTCTTCGAGTGTTTCGCCACCGTCCTTAAACTTGGTAAACCACCGCTGTACTGTCCGCGTAGTCACGACACCCTCACCAAAGGCCTGGCATATCTTCCGCCCCGCTGGAGCTGCGTTTGACCCCAGTTTGAACTCGTACAGCATACACCCTTATGACGCTCTGTGGAGGTCCCATGTTCACTCTGTCCTTCCGCACGTTCACGGTGTAATTGAACTGTCACAACCAGGTAGCATGTTGGCTATACCCACACCAATAACTGACCTTCACCTGATCTCCATTCGCATTCAACTCACGGTGTGAGAGCCAATTCAACACAGACCTCCACAAAAAGCGACATGACTTTCTTGGTTCCCTTTATACAACTCGGCAGTGTTTCATTTCCAGGACGAAAGTGAAGCAGAAGTGACTTCTGTTGATTGAAACGAAAAAAAAAAACACTTTTTGTACACTTCAGTTAATATTCCAGGCCCTATTTCGGTACTTTGAAGTTAATATGACCAGCTAATTATTTTGTATATTGTATATTCTCCTAGCAAAATTTCAGTGTAGGTTTCGATATGATCTCATTGGCAGTCTACATGTGAGAATAATAATAGTACGTTATCAATAAATAAACATATCAGATGATAATAAGCAGACATGGACATAATCTAATCAGAAAGAGGACAAGTTCTTATTACTGATAGACATGGAAGTTTCAATTGAAAATTAATTAGAAATTGCAAATATACAGGGTTATTCATAGTCCGTTTATGTTATGTATTATTTCTAATATGTTACGGGATTATTATGTTATGTTATGTTATGGTAGTTGTAAGAAAGTTGACTACACAAGGGGGTCACTAAAGTGTATTTACGGTACCAGCTACTGGAATTACCATGTGGTCAAATTTATACTATAATCTAGATTTGACTACAGGGCAGGAGTATAGATGACTGACCCGCCAATGTAGGGTTATCAAACGTCCAGTTTTTACATTTCTAGTAATGTTAGGCCGGCATTGATTATTTTCTTGAAAAAGTCCGAGATTTTAAAAATAAAATGAGCAAGACTTTATTACGCTTGAGCTTGCATTGTTTATGTCTTATTTGCGGTAAACTTGATGCTCACGAGTTGTAATTTGTCGCTGTTTAATAACTGGTAGGGTGCGTGGCTGCTATTACTGTCGACAAATCGCATTGGATTATTTGTAAGAAGAAGCAGGTGAGAAATAGTTGCTGTGTTCTCCTTTTCTCTTTATGCATATCACGACGCGTTTCTGCCAATAAAAATATTCATTCCTTCAAGTTCAGTGTGTCCGGCATTATTCAGTCAAGTCCTCCTTATTTCAGAGTTTTGTCCTGCATTTGACAATTTTCACCTGGTAACCCTTGCCCCATGAATAGCAAAAAATGTTTTTAGTGTGTAAAAGGGCGTTAATGTGTATTTAATTAGTAATATTCTTTACATTAATTGTAAATCATTTATAGTATTTGGAATGCGAGCTAACCAAATCTAACCTAACATAAAGAGGTAAATTATCATAGAGGTTAGCCATCTACTCCTTTCCCTGATTGTACAGAATATACCAGCGTCTGTGTGAGAAAAAGTATTTTCTGACAAATATTATTAGGAACTAATTCAGTATAGTGTATACAACTCTCTGGTTACCTCGCACAAATGGTGTTTATACACCTCACTAGTATGAAGCAGCACAACTCTACAGGCGAATAGCGTACAGTTCTATATTGTTTTTTTAAAGCTAATATAGTAACATTACAAACAAATGCAAAATACGGTCTATTAATAACTAATTCTATGGTTTACGGAGCTAGCTAGTTCATCGCCGCAGTAACATACGTTCGCCATTGGATTCTGTCCTGGGGAAGATCATACCTGTTTTCATCACGAACACTTACCTCTAGAAGTTCTTCTAATATTGTTCTCCCAACAACATCTCGGTCTTCCCAAGTCTTTTTCTATTTGACTTAGCAACCATAATGGAATATAATCTTCGTCCCCACCCTCACCCCTCATTCGAACTACATGGCCTGCCTATCTTAACCGTCGAGATTTCATTATTATTCTTACATCAGGTGAGTCGTACAGTCATGGAGTTCTTTATTATGCAGTCTCCACCATTCTTTGGTCATCACGTCCCGTTTCGGTCTGTACGTTTTTCACAAAACCTTATTTTCGAACACACGTAATTAATGTTCATCTGTTAGGGTCGTACTCTAACTTTCGCAACCGTAAAGTATAACCATTTTGTATATTTTCAATTTCAACTTCCTTGATTTTCATCGCTACGTTCGGAGTTTCTGGACGAAATGGAAACAGGTGTGGCCCGACGCTAAATGACCTCATTTTATTTCTTTCGTGACCTCGCTTTTCCTTGCTGCATATGATCTCCTGCAGAGGCGGCGTTAGGTGAGCGCGGGGCCTAGGGCAATAATGACTCCGCGGAGCCAAAGTACAAGTAAAAATCGCTGAGCGCCGAAATGTTACATCTAAAGCCGATAAAGCAGTAAGCAACTTCCCCGTAAATGCTTCCTCTCACTTCTTCCTTTCAAAACGTGGCCAATTTAACAATCTTGACGACTGAAATTGTTTGTATCAATTTAAAAAAAATAGTTCGAAAATACATCATAGATAACATAAATGTGCGGCTGGTAAAGGTAATTGCACAATTTAGACAGGTAATTTCAATAAGTAATAAAGATAAAAGTAAATATCAGCGTGTATCAGTGGTCCACGAATCACATAGTAAAAAAAGAAAAAGAAAAAATGCTAGAGCACAACTGTAGTTGAAACCTCTGTGGCTGCACATTACTGTAACAGTCACAGAAATCCTTGCTGCGTTTGCGTTTTAATTATTATGATTACTTGTTGACTACCATGCATGGCATGGAGAATGATGAACAGTGATCCTAATTATCAAAGCTAGTGTGTTGTTGTTTACGTAATTGAACTGCATCTTTTCCCCTTGCTTCTTTATTCATTTCCATTTCACATTACATTTCGCATGGAAACTATACAAACTAGTTTATTTGTAAACTTTTTTTTGAAAAATCAACTTTTATATCATTGAGTAAGAAAAATATCAACTCGGAACGCGGGGCCTCCCTAAGCGCGGGGCCTGGGGCGGTTGCCCCAGTTACCACCCCCAAACGCCGCCTCTGATCTCCTCTATTTAAATTTGTTTACTTTCTCTATGATTTCATTCTTAATTGTTATATGTCTATTTCCTTCATCCTCTGTGTTTCGACTTATCATGTATTGTGTTCTTCCTGCGTTCACCTCATCGGAAGCTCTTAGTAAAATAAGGTCTACTCTAGGGAAAGTAAAGTAAACGCGAAATCTATTCGATCAGAAAATTCAATTTCCTTGCTCTTTCTGTGGTTTCCCATCTTTTTCTTCTCTATTCACATCTCTCACGATTTCTTCTCCAGTGTGTTTTCTTTTTAGTACTTCATGGCTGTTGGTCACCTCACTATAGATAGATACCTTCAGAACATTTTCGTCTCTCTCTCTCTCTCTCTCTCTCTCTCTCTCTCTCTCTCTTTCTATTTAACCAAGACAGTGTGTCCGCTTTTTGTTCAACCTTTTATTCAACCTCTCGCCTTTTCTTTCATCTAAGATCTTTTTTTTTTTTTTTTAGAGTTTTCTCAGCAGTGTCCATTGTTCTTTGTGTTGGCAGGTGTCCATTAAAGACGTAATTTCATCAGGGAAGTTGAGAAAGGAAGGAAACCCCACCCAGATGAAGCCAATTTCACACTATCTTTTCAACACGAAGGACTTGTGGTCAGTATCACGAGCGTGAAGAGAGCTCACTTCTAACGTTGATAAATCAAGAAGCTTCTGTTTTGTTTTTTTGTTGTTTTTTTTTAAATCCTTTCCTGCTCAAGAACGTCAATGAAAGCTCAGCGTAGATGTAAGGTACATCGCGAAGAAAATCCAAACATTTCCTCTCGCATTTATTTATTTATTTATTATTTTCACTTCACATATTTGTGAAGTATGATGAGCGAAGCCCGTGATGGAACTTTCGTTGGCAAATACAGGGTGTTTCTAAAGAGATGGGTGAATTTATCAGGCTGGAAACAGAAAAAAAATTCATTTGAAGAAATTAAAAATGATGCGTAGTTTCGGAAGGTGAGACGCTTAAAATTAGCACCGTCTCAAATGACGTTATACCTCGATAAATATTGACGAATGAAAACGGTAAGTACCTCTTGATACTTCAGAACTTGACACCAATAATTCTCAATAAAATTTCGATTGGGATATCTAGTTAGTCATTACTTTAAAAATATATATATATATATTCCTTATATACGAAACCCAATAGCTGGAAACCGGTCCAGACATATTGGAAAATTAAAATTATTCTCTGTTATGACTTATGAATCATGATATAAAACGGTTATATGTGTGTGTGCGTCTGTCGATAACTATATCAGAAACGAAAACGCGAAACCCTTCAAGGCCGTTTTTTTGGTGCGGATGAGACGAGTTCGATGGAACGATATGCTTCATCAATCAATTACTTATCATCATTATTTACTGAAAGAAAGGCTAAGTTTATTAGTTCTACTTTGTTCGACCATCTATGAGTGGCTATTAGTTAATCTTGAAGCACCTGCGACAACGAGATTTCTTTTAAAACAAGAGAAATAGTATTTACTATTCGTAAAGGAAGTTGTCGTTTCATAGAACTGTAACAACTATGTTACAGTACATTAGTGTATTTGACAAGCAAACTCCTGAACACTTCGATGCCTGATGAGTGATAATTATATCTCCTATTAATTTCAAAACTTGTTTCATAGGATTACTTGCATAAAACAAACTATTGTTTACAGAAAGAAATAAGAAGTTGAAATTACTTACGTTATTTGACGTCGATCTGAATTTGCTCTAAAACCAATACTAACAAAGCGCCAGAAATTACTGCATACAAGTTGTGTCCTTTCATGACCTATTTTCTATTCCAATTTCAAATCAGCTTAAATAAGTGAACTATATCTACAATCGATTTGTAGTTGGTAAATCATACAGGCTTATATAGACTGTTAAGAGCAACTAATACAGGAGCTAAAAGAAAACAAATGTACAAATAATGTGACGCAGGATTTACTGAGAACAGCGGGTAGTGGCTCGTTGGAAGTTCATTTTCTGTTACAAATGACCCAACCAATAATGGTTGGATCTCCGTCTCTCTCTCTGTCTGTCTGTCTGTCTCTCTCTGTCTCTCTCTCTCTCTCTCTTGTAACAGGAACGAAAAATGAAGCAATTTGACATCGACATCCCCCTGGCCCTTGCTCTTTCTCTCTCTGTTTCCCAAATGGCCATCAGTCGCTGCTGTCATTAGATGGCGCTTTGGGAATTTTGCGGCTGCCGACCTACTTATCACCTTTTGGAAAAGTTCCCGCCTCTTGTGCTTATCCCGTGGGATAACAAACCAATTTTCTAGCAGGTGGCAGTGTTTTATGTTGGGATAACCCACGAGCAGCATCCACAAAAAGCGAAATGTGGGAGGAGCTTATACCAATGGATGTTCTCAAACTTCCCTTCCTTCTCTATTCCTTTCCCTGTTTTGATTTGTTCAATTCATTTTATTCTGCTGGTATACTGAGCTCATTTAGGTATTGCATAAAATGTTATCTAGAAACTCCTATTTTAGAGAAAATAAGAGGCAATAGTCTTACAAATACAAATAAGACAGCCCAACCTAAAACCCACACCTTCGGTATGTACGCTTTTTAGATCTTTGTATTTACAGATAAATATTCCTGTTCCTTGGTTAATATATCCTTTTTGTCTGTTATTATGAACTCCTTACACTCCACTGATACGTATGCGCCAACCTCGTAGCCGTGTGGATTCGGGCGCTAAGGCAGCGACTCGAAGGTCCCGGGTTCAAATCCCGACTGGAGCACGGATGTTTATTATTGTGGATTTTAACTAGAACGTGACGGATAATCGTGACGGGGCGAGTCAAAAGCTACTAGAATGGCACATACAAAATAAGCCTTACCAAAAGTTTACTGATATGTACGCCATATCAAAAAATATATTGATTTATATCTTTTTTCAGTAAAATAAATGAAACTTGTATTTTTTAACACTTTTTCGTTCATGGGAACTCCAATGTGTAATTTGAAGTCAATATCGCACTCCTCCAAAGAAACGGTGTGATGACATCATGGTTAAAACCAGGGGGATGCTCCAAATATTTGAACAAAGGGCATGGATCAAGTATAAATATTTAACAAACACCCTCCTTCACATCCCTGCAGTGGGTGGGTGTTCCAAATAATTTAACAAAGGGTTTGGAACAAATATAACTAACAGAGGACTCGTGACAGCCCCTGCGAGTCCCCGCCCGCACACGCCTGACTAAAACTTGTCTAGCATTTGTTGTGCGTCGTGACATCGATCTTGAACAACTAAGTCATTTTCACGCCTGTTTGGTATATGTAAGTACTTACTTACTTACTCTATCGCTTACGGAACTCGCAAGTTCATCACCGCAGTAACAAACATTCTCCATAGGATTCTATCCTGAGCAAGATCAAGCGAGTTTTCATTACAAACACCTACTTCACGAAGATCCCTTCTATTATTATTTTCCCAACGAAGTCTCGGTCTTCCCAATGGTCACTTTTCCTCCGGCCTTCCAACCAAGATGGAATATAATCTTTGTTTCTCTCCCATCCGAGCTACATGGCCTGTCAACCTTAGTCGTCGCGATTTCATTATTCTTATAACATCGGGTGAGTCGTAAAGTCCGTGGAGTTCTTCATTATGCAGTCTTCTCCATTCTCCAGTCATCTCGTCCCGTTTCGGCCCTTATATCTTTCTCAAAACCGTATTTTCAAACACTCGTAATTTATGTTTATTTGCTAGGGTCGTACTCCAACTTTCGCAACCGTAAAGTATTACCGGCAGAATTACCGTTCTGTATATTTTCAATTTCAACTTACTTGATATTAATTGCGAGGTTAGGAGATTCCGGACTGACTAGAGACATGCGTTGCCGGATGCTAAGTGGCTTTTTATTTCTTCCGTGACCTCGTTTTGTGCTTGTCACATATGCTCCCAAGAATTTAAATTTGTTTACTTTCTTTATGTTCTCATTCTTAATTGTTATGTATCTACTTCCGTTATTCCCTGTGTTTCGGCTTGTTATAATGTAATTTATTTTGTTTTCTCTATGTTTAACTGTAAACCTATCTCATAACACGCTTCTACTAAGACATCAGTGTTTTCTTTGTAGTGCATTTATATCGTCCCCAAATAAATCTACATCATCCGCATATACAAAGCGTTGATTCAAGCCATTCAATGTTAGTCCCTTTTTGTTCTTTTTTATTTTAAAAATAACATATTCTAACGCAAAGTTAAAGAAGTAATGGTGACAAGGCATCTCCTCGTTTCAATCCGTTGCGAATCTCAAAACTATCTGACATATTTAGATACCTATTCGTACTCTGCTTAGAGGTTTACTGAGAGACATGCTCACTATGTTTCTTAATCCTGATCTTGGAGCCCCCTGAAGCAGTCCCCGCCCGGAGATCCGAATGAGGGACTAGTTTACCTCCGTAATATTTTACCCCAGGAGAATGCATGAACCATCTGTTACTATTTCTTGACATTATTTATCGGTGTAGAGTTGTCAGCTCTACGACCTTGCAGTAAAGGCAGACATTCAGGATGTCGTCCTCTGTCCACCTCTGAGCCTTGCAGATGTCATTCATCTTTAGCCTGAGGGTGATAATGGTGAAGCTGCTTCCATTCACCATGATAGTTTTGTTCGGGGTTATCTTCCTCTAGCCCTTGTATATCCCTCGACTAACTGCAAGGTAGCAGCACTGGTTTTGGTCTGCCCCGGAATATTTCCGGTATTTACCATAATATCTTGTCGGCATTCCCCTATCCGGCACCTGGGGAGGTGCCTGGTGGGAGACCAGTGACTCCAATACACTGCACAAAATAATGGTATTACAAGTATTATCCAGTAAGTAATGTAAAAAAAAAAAGTTTATACCTTTTATTATGTGCATCTGATGGTTAATTATGAACGCTTTTGCATACCCATTATAAACTCAGGACTACGATTTATCGACAGTTAGAAAGTGTACCGATCGCATCTATGAACCGGAGACAGTATACGTGTGCAATGAATTACAAATTTTCTCATCTAATTAAAGTATCCTTATTTCACCCTTAAGTATAAAGTAATAGCAGATGCGATTGGTTCTTATAACTTTAAGGTTATCGATCAAGTTGAAATACTTTCTAACGTGATCTTTCATTGACTATAAAATTATTTTTATTTTTACCTGTATATTTTGGTATATGTAAGTGGGGCTTGGAAGTACTTTCAACCATCTAAACCTGATTTCCAGCTACCAAGATGAGCTCTTCTTGCATTGAACATCCACCCCATCTCGTCCTCCCCTCTCTCTTGCGATATGTGAACAAAGAATGCATTTTTCTATGCGGAAAATCTACTATCACTTCGCACACAGACGTCGTAAAACCACGCGAATTGTGACATTTAAAAACTTATTCCAATACGAAGATGAGATAGCATTTTAGGAGTTGGACAATTAGAGTAGGAGCTATGAGTACTTTTATTCTGCATCAAATCCACTATAAATAAAGAATGTCCATATCACCCTCCGCTATTCATGTATACAATAACTCGATAGTAATGAAATTTAAGGAATGCACTACGCATACACCGAAGTCTGATTTGAGAAATTTGTTTTCACCATCAGTGTAGAAATAGGGCCGACAAAATAAGGGAGGATGAGGGAAATTCGTAAAAACGGGATAGTTTATATAAAATTTCCCGAACATTCCATATTTCTCCCACATACGCCATAGTCGCTTGCGAGTAATGCCATTCGAAAGCCAAACAAAAAAGAGATATGAATCGTAAGTGTGTAACAGTTAGATAGAAGTTGGGTACTCTTAAATTAAAAATCCTTCCCTGCAGCAAAGCCATCATTTCCCCCCCCCCTTATTAAAGTATTCATTCTATTGTAATGAAACATGAAAAATTATTACGAATATACCAAAGCATTTTTTGTAGATATATCTTTTCACGGTCAATGCAGCAATAGAGTCACCAGGCGAGCGAAATTCACGAAAAGGGATTTTTCTATAAGAAATTTCCCGGAAATTCTCTATCTCCCACTCCCACATTCGTCATAACCCCATGTGAGTGGTGGCATTTGAAAACCTATTAAAATGCGAACGAAATAAGTTATGAATCATAAGTATATGACAATTACAGTAGTAGCTATGTATATTTTTATGAAAATTTACAATGTCAGCCAAAAGGACCCCTACAAGCTCTGACTTCAATTTTCGTGACTTTTCCCATTGAGACGTATTTTTCGGGGTGTTATGAGCTATGGAAATCAAACACCTTGAAAGAATTTGACCGAAAGGCATTTTCCCTCGATTTTGTGTGTGTGTGTGGGGGGGGTCCTTTAATATTTAAAATTTGAATTTAATTTTCCGTGTCAGTGTGTGTATAAGAGAAAGAGAGAGAGAGAGGGGGGGTATGTGTGTGTTCATAAGCGAAATAATACATCAATGGAAATTTTATTGTCTGGTTCTCTCTCTCTCTCTCTCTCTCTCTCTCTCTCTCTCTTGTCTTCTCCTTCTCTGCCTCTGTTTTTTTCCTCTGTCTCTCCCTGTTCTTACATTTCTTTTCCTCTTTGTCTTTCGACCTAAGTCAAAGTTACGTAAATGTCTTAAAAATTAAATTCAAAAATCAAATTCTCTTTGTCTTTGAATAAGTCTAGAAAATTCATGGTTTTGCATAATTTTCCAATATGGCATGATGATTAGTAATGGAAAATGTCTAAACGATTATTTTCTTTTATTGTATATCTTTCAAAAGAAAAGAGATGTATTTATACTTCAATATCTAAAAATTCACCAGATGATGAATTTCAAAGAATATCCCAATTGATGATGATGTAAATTTTCATTCCATCATTTTGTCTTTCCTGCTTCGTTGCTCCGTCAGTCTCTATCTCCAGGTTCTGCAACAATTTCTTAACTACAGAATTTCATAGTGTAACGCATTTCACTTTGTGTTACTAAATTTGACGCAAAGAATGTCTTTGTTTTAATGTTAAAGGTACTAAACACTTCTCCAATAATGATAGAGATGCTTCTGAGAGCTTTTTCCAATTCTCTCATGGATAATGATGTGATGATTGATGCAATGAAGAAGGTGGGAGGAGATGGGAGAACCCCGTGAAAACCCACGCGCACGGTGTTTGTCCACTACAAAACCCACATGACACGAGCGGAGATCGAACCCGATGATTCCAAGCACCAGAGGTGAGTGCTCTACCATTGCAGCTAAATCTTTCTGTCGCGAACTGTACAACATTATTTATTAGTAGAGGTTCTAGCACAGCAGTAGTAGTAATGGCAGTAGTAGTAGTCGTCGCTGCACTAGAAGTAATAGCATCAACAGAAGTCATAGTAGTAGCAACCATTATAATAAAATTAGTAGGAAAGAAGCGGTGTCAGTAATACCAGAAGTAATACTACTACTACTACTACTACTAACAAGGATATCGCCAATGAGATCATATCGTAACCTACCCTGAAATTATCCTAAAAAAATGGCAATAAAGGGGTAATATAAAAACAATTAGCTGCCATATTAACGGCAAGGTACAGAGATAAGGGCTGGAATATTGGTCAAAGTGTACAAAACTGTGTATATATATATATATATAATAGAATTTAAACTGGGATGAAGTTGGAATTAAAATTAATGGCGAATATCTTCATCATCTACGGTTCGCTGATGATATAGTCCTGTTTGCTTCAAGTGCAGAAGAACTACAAACCAGAATGGAAGAACTGAGTAACGAGAGTTCGAAAATCGGCCTTAAAATGAACTTAAGTAAAACAAAAGTAATGTACAACCAACATGCTGCAAAGAAGGAAGTGAAGATTAACGGAGAGACAATAGGCATAGTTGATGAGTATGTTTACCTAGGCCAGCTTAAAACATCGAATGCAAGGTTGACTGATGAAATAAATAGAAGATGTAAAATGGCGTGGAGTTCTTTTGGAAGACTACACTTTATTTTCAAAAGCAAACTTCCAATGTGTCTGAAGCGTAAAGTTTATAATCAATGTGTCTTACCTGTAATGATGTACGGCTGCGAAACTTGGACACTGAATGCGCAAACGACTCAAAGATTGAGAGTCACACAAAGAGCAATGGAGAGGTGCATGCTAGGAATAACCAGGAGGGACATGAAGAGAAATGAATGGATTCGCGCACAAACAAAGGTAGAGGATGTAATCAAGAGTGCGAAGAAGATGAAGTGGAGATGGACCGGTCACATAGCTAGACGAACAGATGGAAGGTGGACGACAAATGTACTACAGTGGATTCCTAGAGAAAAGAAACGACCGAGACGACGTCCAAATGTAAGATGGGTAGATGAAATCAAGCGTTTTTCAGGAGCTACATGGATGAGGATATCAGCAGACCGAGATATGTGGAAAGAAAAGGGGGAGGCCTTCATCCAGCAGTGGATAGAAAACGGCTGAATATGATGATGATGATGATATATATAATAAATAAATCACAGCCATATTCAATCCACTAGTGGATGAGGCCTCTCCCCGAAGGGAGGAGTTGGTCTACTGCTCCCACGCTGACCAGACGGGTTGGGAGAGGAGAGCCGAAGCTCTCTCTGTGATTGCCACTGTATTTTATTCACAGCAGCTCCCCAATTGTCCTCACGATGCTGGGTCAACACCGACATTTTTTAGCTCCCACCGGGAATCGAACCCGGGACCACTCGCACTGAAGTCGAGCGCGCTACCGACTAGGCTACGCAGGAGCTCATATATATATATATATAATTCAATCAAGAGGAGTCATTTCTGCTTCATTTCGTCCTGCAAATGAAACATTTCTGAGTTGTAGCTTCACCTCCTACAATGCAGCACTCCTCGCCATGGACGTATTTAGGGGGTGTGGAGCTCCCCAAAATTCAGATTTTTCTTTTGTGCAAAATCCATATATCGGTTTCCTATTTTACAAATAATAATAATTTCGGGACGTATTTAGAGATCTGGAGCCCCGAAATTATCTATACGTCCAAGGTTGCGGTGTGGGAGGTGAAGCTACAACTCGGAAGTGTTTCATTTCTGGGACGAAAATGAAACAGAAGTGACTCCTCTTGATTGAATTATAAAAAAAAAATATTTTGTACACTTCGACCAATATTTCAGGGTCTATCTCAGTAGCAGTTCTTGCAGCTAATATAGGCAGCTTATATTTATATATATATATATATATATATATATATATATATGAGCTCCTGCGTAGCCTAGTCGGTAGCGCGCTCGACTTCAGTGCGAGCGGTCCCGGGTTCGATTCCCGATGGGGGGCTCAAATATTTCGGTGTTGACCCAGCATCGTGAAGACAATTGGGGAGCTGCTGTGACTAAAAGACAGTGGCGATCACAGTGAGAGCTTCGGCTCTCCTCTCCCAACCCGTCTGGTCAGCGTGGGAGCAGCAGACCAACTCCTCCCTTCGGGGAGAGGCCTCATCCACTAGTGGATTGAATATGGCTGTGATTTATATATATATACTATAGGGTGTAGATCCTCCTAGCAAAATTTCAGGATAGGTTTCGATATGACCTCATTGACGGTCCTTGTAAAGTAGAAGAAGGAGAAATAAGTTTAGAAATTGTTTAGATTAAAAAAAGAGAGAAATAATAATATCCGTGATTCTGGTTTTTGATATGACAAGCATGGAATCCTTCAATGAAATGAGCGTTTCATTTTCTATTAATAACAACAGATAATAACCACGGGTGTTACAGACCGAAAGGTCCTGATCCTGCCCCAATGTCATCTGTCCGCAGTTGGTGGAACTGCGGTCACCTGAGTGACGGCAGTGTAGTCAGTACTACGCGTCACCTGGCCACGAGCAGGCGTATTAGGTCTTTCTAGAGCGAGTAGCCGTCACGTCTTTATTCAAGTGACTCCCCAGTTTGCCTCACGACGTTGGGTGGATGACGAAAAGTGGGACTTCAGCCGGGAATTGAACCCGGGACCACGCGGACATGAGTCCAACACTCTAACCACAAGACTATGGAGCCCCTGTTTTATTTTTTATTAGTCACTTATATATTTCTTTAAATAAACAAAAGATTTACGATCATTTGTAGAATTGTCCCAAGATTTTAATCATTGATTGGTGTATTCTGCGGATATAACTTTTAACGTAACATCTATTTTCTGCCGGCACTTGTGTATATTTATGTATTGGCATGGGTTGGTTGTAAGAGCGGCCCTCGAGGCCGAAACACGCCCACTATAATAAAGACAATTCTATTCTATGTTATTCTCGAGTGTGTGTAAGTGTCTGTACTTCATGGGAGATGTGTGTGTGAGAGAGTGGTGCAGGAAAATTTATTGATCATACTCGTTCAGTGGCTACTTGCTCACACCGCAAGAGTGGAAACGCGTACCTGTGCATTCACCGATGATATATGGTCTTATGTATCACTTTGGCACCAAGGAGCGCGAACCTTGCTGCCACCATCATCTACAAACCTCCCAGTTGGAGTCAGGAGAGAAAGGGAAGGGGGAGAGGGGATGGAGTGGAAACGAGGAAACGAAGAGGGAGAGAGAATACAGCATCCCTAGTCATACATAACTTGTATGTTATGGAAAAACAAAGTAAAATTTGGTGCAGAATGCGAAATTTTTGACAGTAGACAATAATTTATCTAAACACGCGAGGGAATTAGCAAATGAAAGTTGCAAGAATCCATTTCTGAATATTTTTGTTCATCTGTTTTTTACTTTCTTTTAGTCCATACCAAAATATGAAGTCAACCCTATCATTTTCTTTATGTATTTACCTGCCTATATACGAGGCTTGCATAGAAATTAGTGACATCACAGCAGTTACGCGACTTGTAAGTCATCGATGAAATATTACATGCGTTGAATGATTCGTTTGTAGTACGAATTTGGTTCCTTTACATCTTACAAAAGCGTTCGAGTTAGTTGAATATGATCTTCTTGCTAAAATGTACCGTCTATAATTTTTTACTAAAAGTATTTAGTGGTTCAAATCATATTTACAAGGTAGAGAACATCGTGTGTTTCTAAAGTCTTCTAACATCAACATTTCTGAACCCTGGTCTTTGGGAAAAGGCGTTCCTCAAGGACCAATATTATGCCCAATTTTGTTTTCTTTGTATTTTTCAGATTTATTTCCAGTTGTTAAAAACTCAGAAATTCACTGTTACGCTGATGACACGTAGTTATTTATTAAAGCCTCATCAGGAAATATCAAACGAACAATAGATCTTCTTAATGAAGTTCTGCATAATAAACACGAATGGTGTAGTGAAAACAGGTAAGTCATTAATCCATCAAAATGTACTTACACAGTTATAGGGACAGTTACCCAACTTCAGAAACTAAAACCATCGGAATTAAACAAAATTACGGTAAGTAACCATACCATCAGATATTCATCTAGTATTAAAATTCTTGGATTATTAAGGCACATAAATCTAAACTGGTATGCTCACGTGCACTAAATAACTTAAGATGTTTATATAGATCACATGACTTGCTCACGGCAAAAACAAAATTGTATCTAATACAGACACTAGTTATGCCCTTATTTGATTACAGTGATGTTGCATATTCCCTTCAAATCAACAAAGTCAGATCCATTCAAAGAGTCCAAAATTTCTGCATTCGTTTTGCTTTTAATTTTCGTAAATTCAAACATATTCCAAGTTCCGGATCCGAGAACTAGTTCCAGGATCCGGATCAGGGTACCTGGTTCCAAAATCCGGATCCTCAGTTCTAAGACCTGGTTTCGCATCCTCAGTTCCAAGATCTGGAAGCGGAGCAGGTTCTAAGATCCAGATCCGAATCTAAAATTTGCTTAGAAGAAACGGATCTTAGGTTCTGAGATGGGTCTAGAAACTGGATTTAGGTTTTGATCCAAAAATGGAGAACAATATTTTGACAATGTATCGAAGAAGGCTCTTTGGTTTCTGTTGCACAATTTACAACATTATTAACAAGAAATCGCCCCTTTTTTCATATAGAAAATTTATCTCTAGGTCTAGTATCCATAAGTACGTTACACGTAATAGGTCAACATATGATGTTCCAAGATACAAACTCACGCAAACAACTCGATCCAAACGCGCTTAACGAATTCAAAACTCTTTTAAGCGCATATTTACTTAATCAGCGAAGACTAGTACTACTACTAGTAGACTCTTCTACTAGTGAATTTTAACTTTAATATGTTTTTATAGTGTTGTTTAAATATGGCACTTTTTATGTACGTTTTTTTAACTTTGTCTTTTATATTTTTGTATTTTATTTTGTGTGTGTTTTTATTAATACAATAATGTAATATCATTGTATGATTTGCCAAGGGTTAGGTGGAAGAACAGCTATTAGCTGAACCTCGCCTGCTGAAATAAAGGAAATTACAAAATTACACATCCAGAGGACGCCAGTCGTCAAGTAAGAATGAGACGGATGTGAATAGTGGTGTAACATGTCCTGCATGTTCTTACGTTGTATAGTGGCGAAAAGATTAATTGTGAAGAAGGGATACATACTGCAACTTGTGGAGAGCCTGCACCGTTCTTTGTGCCACGGTCGTGTGTGTCTGTGGATCATTGCTGGATGCTTGCGGAAAAGTTTGCGGTGCATTTCATAGAGTTTAGCACTGTAACGATCTGCAGTGATGGTTTCACCTTGGCTGAGAAAGACATAATGGATCACTCCCACCATATACTAGCAACAACGCTTTCCGTGGGTGAAGACCAACACATCACAGAACGTTAATGGGACGTCCAAAAATGGCACTGGAATGTCCAAATCCAACAATGGACATCAAAAACTGGACATCCAAAACTGGATGCCCAAAGTTTTTCATGTTTGAAATTCAATGGACGCCTAAAACAAATCCGAAAATGGATACCGCAAAGAGATACATGTTTGGACGCCCAAAAGACGTCGAAAACACGTCCAAAACTAGACATCTCATGATAGTTGAAAACGCCTCCGTAATGGGCATCCCAAAGAGATCTAAGCTGGTACATCCTATGGACGCAGAAAACACTTCCAAAAATGTATACTGTTATGGGAGATCAAATGGATTCCTAAAACACGTCCCACACTGGATACCGTAAAGAGATCCCAATGGATGCCGAAAACACGTCCCAAACTTTATATCCGAAAACTACAGAGATATAATTGTTGAAGATTATATTCTATCCTGGTTGGAAGGCCCGATGGAAAGAGGCAATTGGGAAGACCGAAACGTCCTTGGGAGGACAATATTAGAAGAGATCTTCGAGTAGGTGTTCGTGATGAAAACTGGCTTGATACTGCCCAGGATAGAATCCAATGGCGAACGTTTGTTACTGCGGCGATGAACTTGCGAGTTCCATAAGCCATAGAGGTAGTTAGTTAGTTAGATACACTTTTACATATATGTGAAAGTAATTGGAAGGTACACAGAAAATGAAAGATACCCCAAATAGCACAAGGACATGGACCATTTTATGTTGCTTAACATGAGAATGTGCGTGTGCCTATATAAGTCAGTGTTTTGCATGAAATGTATTGATTTGCTATGAAATGCATCTTAACAAAACAACCTAGTATGACGCTGGATTTCTGGCGAAAAGATCCGTGTTCGCGTTCCACTTGGAGATCGTTTCTTTTTCCTCGACATGGTATGGTTAATTTATGGTCATTACCAGGTGTGTAAATATGAAACCGTAATTTGTGCATAGATGGCGTTAGCTGTCACTGTGGTTACCGTAAAACTACGTCCTTGGCGCCACTTGCTTGTTTTGACTGCTGATAACGATTTGCAACTCACAACCAGACAAGTTTCATGTCATAGTGTACTGTTTAATAGCGTTGAACATGGCGCAATTTGTACCTACAAACTACGATGTGCGGACAGCATTGATTTTTTGTTATCATTTGAAGAAAACTGCTGCAGAATCGCATCGCATGCTTGTCGAAGCTTACAGTGATCATGCTCTTGGTAAGTCACAGTGCTATGCGTGGTTTATAAAATTTAAAAGTGGCGATTTTGACGTGAGAAACGAAGAACGTGGAAGACCACCTAAAAAGTTTGCAGACAGCGAATTGCAAGCTTTGTTGGATGAGGATGACGCTCAAACGCAACAACAACTCGAGGATCAATTAAATGTGACACGAGAAACAGTTTCCATACGTTTAAAAGCCATGGGCAAGATTCAGAAGGTGGGAAAATGGGTTCCACATGCATTGACTGAACGACAGCAGGAAAACCGAAAAAAACACTTGCGAAATTCTGCTCGCCAAGTACAAAAGGAAATCATTTCTCCATCGAATTGTGACTGGTGACGAAAAGTGGATATATTTCGAGAATCCTAAGCGTAGAAGATCATGGGTAACTCAGGGGAACCGGCGACATCGACTGCAAGACCAATTCGCTATGGATGGAAGGCAATGCTTTGTGTTTGGTGGGATCAGAAGGGAGTGATCTATTATGAACTGCTGAAACCTGGCGGAACCGTTAATACCCAACGTTACCGACAAACAAATGATTCGATTTGCATCAAGCTTTGCGTGAAAAACGACCAGAATATGACCAAAGACAACATAAAGTGATTGTGCTTCACCACAATGCACCCTCCCACACAGCAAAACCGGTCAAGGAAACAATTGCGACGTTTGGCTGGGAAATCCTTCCACATGCGGCCCACTCACCAGACTTGGCACCTTCCGATTTTCACTTATTTGCATCCATGGGACACGCACTTGCTGACCAGTGCTTCACATCTTACGAAAATGGCTTGATGACTGGTTTGCAGCACAAGAGGCACTTTTTTTTTTTGTCTTGCATCCACACATTGCCGGAACGATGGCAAAAATGTATCGCTAACGATGGCCAATACTTCGAATAAAATAGTTCTTAGCGTTGCCATCCAATCACTGTGTCTTTTTTGTACATAAATTCCGGTTTCATATTTACGCACCTGGTAGACATGTTTGTCTCAGGCCGTCATGTTACTGGAAAGTCCGTACCTGTCCATAATCCATTCTCATATGGACATGCGCTGGACGTAACATCGATTCTACTTTGCACGTTTTAAAGACGTCCTTTGCCTACTCCATTGGAGGTCCTTTGAACACAAATGGGTCCTCCAATGGACGTTCACTGGAAATTACCATGGAGTCTTGTTTGGACGTTCTAAAGACATCCTTTGAAGGTCCTGTGGACACAACCTGGATGACCAATTGATGTCCATTGGATGTACTTGTGGTGTGCGGGGAGGTGGTTTAGGACATTGTCCTGGACGTTGATCACGATCCAACCATTGTCCTGACCGTTTGCGATTGTCACAGCAGATCCATCTTTCAATTGAAGTGACAATTCGATACAGGAAACCTTCTCGCTTATTTCTTTCACTCAGAGAAATGCAGACCTCCAGACGGCTATTCGTATTGGCCGGTGTCAACTCATGTGTCACCATGAGTCCAACTTTTTCACCTTACCTATTGCACAGAACCGCCGACTGACAGTGGTATGGTGTATGCCTAACTCGTCTGCAATTGCACGAAGACTTTTCCGAAAGCCCGCTTCACGGTGTTCCTGGGCAGCTCATCCGAACATGATGTTGGTCGGTGCCCATGGGGCATTTTGTATGTTGTGTCACAGGAACAAAATTTTACAAACCAACGGCAAATGGTGCGTTCTTTCACCATTCCTGTCCTTTTTTTTTCGGCTTGCTGTGCAGAATTCCCCAGTTTGAATTCATAAAGAAAAATCACTCGCAATTGTGTTTTCTCCATGGTGCACTTTCATACAACCATGTTCAACAACACACTGCCTCCTGAATGTCTGGGTCCCAGCCTGTTTGCTAGATGTACACACGTGACCTCAGTCGATGTTGTGTTGCTGAGTTGCGTTCCCACCAGGCGTCAAAGCGGTCATTTCATTCGCACCAACTTAATAAATTTCAGAGAAATAAGAAGACTGGTGGAGATTTTCATCTAGATAATTACTTTTTCGTTCGAGATCAAAAGAAAACTAATCTGCTATAAGTAAGAAGGACACACAAAGGAGATCGAAAATATCCGTGACAAAGATTTATCTCATCCGAGAAAGTAATTTCGCACAGAAGGGACATTTTCCTGTTGTTTCTAACCGTCAAAGTAAAGTGGAACATAATTGCCTCCTTTCCAAAACGAGTTTGAGAGAACTCGACCATAAGGCAACACAAGAGACAACAAACATGTGTCTTTGTTAAGTCAAAGACAGAGAGAAACGACAAAAGAATAGTTTTCTGGATTACAGTCCCTTGTAAAGAGCGAAAAATCATTTCTCCTCTTTCTCCCGTCTCTTCGCACCAGCTTGTTTTCTCTTAAGAACTTACCTCTAGATTAACGAAGTCAATCATGAGAAATGAGTTTGAAGGAAATTGTATTTTCATTATCATTCTTTTCTAATGTTATTATTTTCTAACACACTTCAATGTAGAAGAGGAAATTGTCGTTTGAACGCTATGTAACAAAAGGCTTTGATGAAATTGGTTGGCCCACACGAATCTCGAACCCACGGAACCTTATCTACAATGCCATGTAGCCGCTTGCGTTAACCTATTACCATAGTAAAATTATCTATAAAAATTTAATCTCATGTAGAAGAAAACGTCGTTTAGTGCTTGGAAGTTTGTAGCTCCTCACTAGGGTGATCAAAGAAATGTTTGTAGCGCCTCACTAGGGTGATCACAGAAATTCAAGTGCTGCCATCTTACCGTGAAGTCCTTGTACTAACAAGCAATCTTCAAGGAACGAAACAAATTCCAAGTGCGCTTACATGTTTAATAAGAGCATGAGTATTTAAGTGCACAACAGAAATATTAAGTGCAGACAAGAAGTGTAACAGGTGATGTTGTAATTAATACACTACTAAAAAACACAAAAGGAAAAGGAGGAAATACTTACATCTTTGTCCAAGGCGTTGAACCAGTGAGTGATGTCCTTTCCAGCATAAGCTAAGATTGGTTTGACCAGATCGCTTGTTCTATATTCGGCCACAAGACTAGTGAGATCGTAGACATGTCCAAAGTATGAAACCCAAATATCTGATGGTACGTTGTGCATGGCGACTTCTTCTCGAGTGTAAAACCTTCTAGCATGAGTCAGTAGATCCTCACTGTCGAGAGTATCTTGTGTCCACCTACGGTTATGTAACATGAGGAGGGACTCTAGAGAGTACTCAGAAAAGGAAGATGTTCTACGAGTATCTGAAACAGAGAATGTTACAGCGGGAGAACGCGAAGTGTCACTTGATATGGGTTCAATGACAGAAACAACATTCTCGGTAAGAGTTGATCTCGTTCTCGGTCCTTTTTTGATCTGGTAAACATCTGAAACTTCTGATGTTGGCCATCGAATTCCTTGTGACTTCGATCCTTGCATGTCTTCATCAGATGTTAATGCTTTACTTTTTGATGCTCTAGGCGACTTTCTCTTCCCTTTAAATGTGCCTCCTCTTTTCGATCCTGCAGATGACCTTCTTCTTGTCTGCTGAGACCCGACAGGGGTTACATCGGTAGTAGACATCTTTCTGCTACCAGTACTCTTTCTTTACCTGTCTCCAGAAGATAATGTAGTACTGGATAGTGTTCCAGCTAAATGTTCCAATACGTCAGGAGTTAATAATATTCTTATACTTTTCTCTTTTGTAGACACAGAAGATTTACAAGGTGTAACTGGAACAGGTGTCAGTGCTTTTGAATTCCGACAGACTAAAAAAGAAAGAAAAATGAACATGATTTTTATGTTTTCCTTCCTCCAATTGTGTCGAATGATTAAGGTATTACGTGTGAAATATTTCTATAGTTGAAAAGTGGAAATGTCAAACGCACCAAGTGCCAAAATTGATTTTTTTTTTCAGAAACGCCAAAAGAGGTTTCAAATATATTGGTGTAGTAAAAAGTAATCCATTATTTTGCCAATAGATAGCTTCAGTGATCTGTAGCTCGCGTTGTATAAGTCCGATCGGGTTCAACGAGATGGCGTTCAAACGATGAGATTGCGTACTACAAACACTGTTCAGATAGTTGTGATGAGTTGACTCAGTGTTGTGTGAGCGCGCGTCAAAATGGACACTAGCAAAGAGAAAATACGCTATATTTTACAGTTTTTCTTCGATAAAGGCGAAAACGCAAGCCAGGCGGCTGCAAATGTGAATAGTGTTTATGGTCCTGATACTGTAACAGCCAATCACGCGCAATTTTGGTTTCGTCGATTCCGTTCCGGTAATTTTGACGTCAAAGATGTACCACGCACTGGAAGGCCAAATGTCGAAAATGTCGATAAAATCATGGACATTGTCGCGTCCGACCGTCATGTAAGCACTGTTTCGATTGCCCAAGAGCTAAACATTGCACAAAAAACCGTGTGGAACCATTTGCATAAGGCTGGATACAAAAAGAAGCTTGATGTATGGGTGCCACACGAGTTAACGCAAAAAAACCTCATGGACCGAATTTCCATCTGCGAATCGCTGCTGAATCGCAACAAAAGCGACCCATTTCTGAAGCGGTTGGTGACTGGTGATGAAAAGTGGATCACTTACGACAACGTCACGCGAAAACGGTCGTGGTCGAAGCGCGGTGCGCCGCCGCAAACGGTGCTCAAGCCAGGATTGACGGCCAGGAAGGTTTTGCTGTGTGTTTGGTGGGATTGGCAGGGAATTATCTACTATGAGCTGCTCCCCTACGGCCAAACCCTTAACTCGGAACTATACTGTCAACAATTGGACCGTCTGAAGGCAGCAATCGCCCAGAAGCGGCCAGCTTTGGCCAATAGGAGAGGCATTGTGTTCCGCCAGGCCACACACATCGATAGTGACTCGCCAGAAGCTCCGGGAGCTTGGTTGGGAGGTTCTTATGCATCCACCTTATAGTCAGGACCTGGCACCGAGTGATTACCATCTGTTCCTGTCCATGGCGAACACGTTTGCTGGTGAAAAATTCGCTTCAAGAGAGGCTTGTGAAAATCGACTGTCTCAATTTTTTGCCAATAGGGACAAGGGCTTCTATGAGAGAGGCATCATGACATTACCTTCCAAATGGCAACACGTTATCGAACAAAACGGCGCATATGTGACCTAAATCGGATCATTCTAACTATGGTAAGTCAAGCCTTCAATGTCATGCAAAAATAATGGATTACTTTTTACTACACCAGATATTATATATAAAGGCACACACAGCTATTGATATCTGTTTTCATGAATAGGACAGCCTCCCTGGTAATACTATAACGAGTGAATGAACTAAGAACCTACTAGAAGCTATTTTTATAGAAGTTACTATTTTATTGTACCGGCATCGATGCCCGCCGCCTTCACCTCTTGTTTCCAAGCAGCCTAAACTTGCCCGGAACGAAATCGAAGTTCTCGAAAGCTGTTGTTACAAAATATTACTCGAACTCGAGGAATTAAAGGATTTTTTTAAGCTTGTTGGCACGCGAGACGACCTTATGACCCATATTCTCGGAACACAATTTTGAAAATACATACACATTTCGCAAAAAATATATACTTAGAGCGCTTTCCATTTTCACTGTTCAGTTTATGTTTTTCCTATAATTATAATTATACCTCTTTAAACAGCGACTTTTGTCAGTAGGGTTGCCAACCGTCCGGTATTTACCGGACGGTTCGGTTTTTTACCTCCTTGTCCGGTACGACCTCAAGATTGGACGCTAAATGTCCGGTAATTTTTCCTCTTACTAGTCCTATTCTCTGTTCTATTCATATTAGTGCTGCCATCCCTTGTCGTACATCTTGGCTTTACATTGCCCTTCCGGATCAACGGGAAAACCACGATGTTTAATTCTTTCTGCTCTTTGATCTGATACTTCAAAAACCGTCTGTGGTTGTCCTCTTCAAATAAGATGGTGAATCTATACTAATTTTAGCAATGATGTTTTGTTCCAACCATATTCGTTAACTTTGAGAAACTTCTATGGGTTTCTATCAGCATTGTCCAGTTGGTGAAATAGCTCGCTACAAAACTGGGAAACATCCTTCCTTAGAACTGCGCTGTTTTCCTAGGACTCTTCTGCCCTGTTTCGTTTATTAAATGATTTAACAAAAATGCTTCTTCCTTTTTTCTTCCTCATGAATGCTGTAATATTCTGTACAACTTGTCTCGTCGCCGTCGGAATTCCATACTAAACATACAAATAAAGCTATGGTAAGGGATATAACATAGTTGGACAATCCAATTTGAATAATTTATTACTAGTATATTTATGAGTGAAAAAAAAACTTATCTTTTACATTCATAGACATTTTCCAGCTGTCCTATTTACCTAAAATTGCATTTTATTGAATCTGTTTTCTACTTCGTTTTTCACAGAGTGGCTAACATCCAAAGCCACAGGAAGCCGCAATTTTTCCTTTAGAGAGTGAATATGCAGCCATCAAATAATATTTTAACGTAGATCTCAACATCGGGTAGCATCGAGAAAATTTTGTAGCTCTATGCAACCATGCTATCAATGCTTAACTTTAAGTAAAACACAGTGATATACATTAGTGTATAAAAAAACAACAATGAGGCTATGCTTTTTACGATAGCACTGAGAACAAAACTTTGGTAGAGCGTTAGCGTAGCATTCGGGAGGTCGTGGTTTCAATCCCATCGGTCCACCATCCTGACCGAAGTATTTCCAGGTGTTTCCTCAGTCACACGAGGCAAATGCCTTGATGGTAACTTCAACATAGGCTCTGACCGACACCTTGACGAATCATTTTCTCTCCCCTATCGCGGCCTGAGCCCTAGATGCCTAAAGGCCACAAATAAAATTAATTCACTGACGACAAAAACACATCCTCAAGCTACCACTTTAGGCTGTCAACACAGACTGAAGACAATGGATTCTCTATTCACGGCTTCAGTTTTATTATCGCCAGACAAAGTAGAAGAAATGCATAGCAGTTAAACATAACTTTTAGCTCTTTCGAAATTATATTTTTGGTCGTGTTTTCAGGCTATTAGGACCACTGTAGATCGGCTCAAGTACCAAACAAGGCGTGTGGCGCTTCCTGTCTACTGTGGCTTGTGAGAGCTTTGTGTAGCCAATGGTGATGAATATTGTCATGTCATTACATTACATTGCTTTTCTTTCAAAGATTTCTGACGAGTTTAATTTGACCGTCCTTTATATAAACAAAAATGGATAAGTTATATGAATACAAGATTGATTGAATTGATGTTAACGTAAGCCTACTAAGCAAGCTGGTGGGCTACTAAACATAGAACCTACAGGCTGTGCCAAAGTGGACTCTTAACCACTCCTTTTCATGGACCCCGGAAGGACTTAAAACAGTTATCATGCACGTAAAACCAAACACACTAACCTTTCGGTAAACCGGATGTACAATATATGAAAAGGACTAATAAATACGATGTCTTTCTATGGATCAAAATAACCTCAAGATGTTAAATTTTAATTTAGGAAATTAGGCTATATATATAATATATCCGTTTTACAGACTTTTCTTTAATTTACAATGGTTCGTGGTGTCCTTCCAAATCACCTCTTCCAACTAGTGTTGCCACGAGACGAGACGATACAAAGAAACGACTATAGAAAACGAGACGAGACAGAGTTCTCGTAATGCAAAGTATACATCTTTTCGAGACGAGAAACTCTCTGGACAAAATATTTTCGAGACGAGACAGCCTAAATGTCATCTCGTAGGCAACACTACTTGCAACGTTAATTTAACTCACCAATATTGTATTGTTACCTTCATATATTTCTATTTATTTATATATTTTAAAAGTATATTTTAATATATTTTTTTATATGGACCTCTTTATCCTAAAATAACTACTAGCCTGCAACTAGCTTGGGTTTGACTGGTTGCAGAACATTTTAGGATTTGGGTCACAAAATATTTAGTTTCAAAAAATGTATCCGAACACCGAAACAACTCGAAACAAAATATTTTTAAAAATCTTTTTAAAGACATGCTTTTCTTAAACAATTCGTACTAAAAAGTAAAAAAATAATTTACTTTATGCATGAATAAAAATAAAAGCATGGGGCCGCACTCTCAAATGCAGTCACTTTATAAATTCTTGAATTGGCGCGCCCCATGCTTTTCTTTTTATTCATGCATAAACAAAATTATTGTTTCTACTTCTTAGTACAAATTGTTTAAGAAAAGTATGTCTTTAAAAAGATTTTTTAAATTATTTTCTTGAATATTAAATTACTGTTTTAGGAGTATGATAAAGCTGTGTCTAATTTGATAGTAATTAAACTTTGCTGGAAAAATATGCCAACTGAATTGTACTTTTCTATTATTTTCCATTGAGTCCGAATCTTGATCTGTAATTTTCAAAATCCTGATTTTCAGGTCTTGGTTTTACCGTACAATGTCCTGGCATATTTTGTTACTCCCAGCATTATTATAGATGACCTAACCCGGTTTCTCGAAACCAAGAAACAGTCCCGTATAAATAAAAAGTTTGTAAGAAAGAAAGGATATTTCGGATGTTTACTGGAAAACACGGTGTTTTTTGTTTCTCTTTGAAAAATAAAAATTATATAACAGAAAAATCTAAGTTTGAAGATATTTTTAGCAAAATTTCCGACTTAATCTAAAGTTCGATTTATTGAAAAAAAATATATATTAAAACTGGATTTTGAATAAAATTCCGGTTTAGTTATTAAAGTCGATAGTGCTCCCCAAGGGACAAGCACATCTATACGAGACAAGACAATATTTTCACGAGACAAGATTAGACAGTGCCAAGTGTCGTCTCGTCTCGTGCGCAAACACTAGAAGGCGAAAAAAATTGAGTTTCGGAATAAAATTGTAAGAGGTTTCACTTTCAAAACAACCGATATTTTTACACGTTTTTCGAATCAATTTAACATTCGGATTTAAGCATGAAGACCACCAGCTCTCAATAAGATAGAGGGTAAGACCTCTGGTCGAACTTTTAAAAAGAAAACTGGAAGCACGTTAAAAGTTTGAGAACAACTTTGTCAGTCATCGGCCATGCTACTTTCCTTTCTGGCTCTTCCAATGCCATTTATGCTACACAGAAAAAAAAAACAGTTTGGTAATGAAAACCAACGATTTGGTTAATACACAGCGGACCAAACGTTTTTGGTAATCACAACTGAAAAATTTAGTCACAATTACCTAAAATTAGTCAGAGCGCCAGACATGTGAACACTGCGAAAAAAAAGTATCCAGTGTCCTGGTTGACATTTAAAGCCAGGCCGCCTGATTCGTAGTCAGACATGCTACTGCCTGAGCCACTTTTTAATATTTCTCGCCCTAAGCGGACTTTAATTCCTTTTACATTGCTTATTCCTTTCTACTGAAAATACTTGTGACTACTGATTTATCTTAACTACTTATATCCTAAGTTAAAATCACACACACATAAACATCCATGCACTAGGCGGGATTCGAACCTACGATCTTGGAGTCAATGGAGTAGCGCACTAACCCACTCGATTACCTCAATCGGTTACTCGTATAACTTTTGGGTAGTAAATTTAATTACAGTATTTCTTCGAATCGAAGACGCCATCGAATCTAAGGCGCACCTTGATTTTGGACATCTAAAATCTGACTTAGATTCGAAGAAATACGGTATAACTTTATTATTCTCTGCCCACTTCTAATCTTCATTAATAAATTGTATGCTTGTAAATGATTTTTAAAGTCGGTCATATATCAGTCTGTGCCACAACCGTCACATAGGTGGACACAGTTCCACCAAATGCAGACAGATGGCATTGTGGCAAGCTCAGGGCCTATCGGCCTGTCACGCCAGTGGTTATTTTATCTTTCTTATCAGTCTGTTGTTGTTACCGCAGACTATTAAGATATATCAGTCTGTTTCTTCCTTGTTTGCTTGTTTAATGAACAAGCAGTGTAGCTAGAACCATTCTTTAGAGTCAGTATTTGGGCACTGTTACCTCTACTGCTCTTGTTCCGGGAACCTATACCAGGTCTACTGCTCCCACGCTGACCAGAAGTATTGGGAGAGGAGAGCCGAAGCTCTCAACTGTGATCGCCACTGTCTTTTATTCACAGCAGCTCCCCAATTGTCCTCATCGATGCTGGGTCAACACCGAAATTTTGATCCCCCCACCGGGAACCGGGGACCGCTCGCACTGAAGTCGAGCGCGCTACCGACTAGGCTACGCAGCAGGAGGCTCATTACCGAACTGTTTACTACAAATCTCAGCCAAGGTGCCCCGAGTTAAAATGTCAACCAGGACACTGGATACATTTATTGCAGTGTTCACATGTCTGGCGCTCTGACTAATTTTAGGTAATTGTGACTAAATTTTTCAGTTGTGATTACCAAAAACATTTGGTCCGCTGTGTATAAACCAAATCGTTGGTTTTCATTACCGAACTGTTTTTTCTGTGTACCAGATATAATACGACTTATATATTACACCCCTATCCAATAATTTGATAGCATAGCTCTTGATTGAGGAAATATTATTTTCAACTTTTTCCCTTATACTTTGAGTTGCTAAAAAGAAGCTCATCCAAGCATGTGTACCAAAGATTCCAGTTCGTTGAAAATATGATATTATAGTGCGGAAACTTGGTAAAGAAAAAGACAACTTTCGTAAACTTCTTCAACTGTAATGATGACTTTCTAGTTAATATGGAGGCGAGAAGATGGTTGAAAGAAAGAGCGTTACCGCAAAGATAAAATGCACTATGTGATGCCATCTTGAACGGGAAAGAAAACAGAAAACGTGGAAACAAAAAAAAAAAAAAGAAAGAAACTAGAACTGTGGTTTCCACAGCGAAGAAAAGAAAGAAAGGATCTCATTTGGAATTCAGGAAATACTCTCAAACTCGGGAGACTTGAAGAAGTCGGAAGATAGAAGATAAGCAGTTGCACACAGATAAAAAGAAATGCTAATGGAATTTTCTAAAGTGAGACTTGCTAAAGACCGTAAAAGTCCATGTCAAGAATGAATGAAGTGGAAAAAAAACCACACCCTTCTTTCTCTACCGTATGTGTTCTCACTTTTTAGGGGGTTATTTAATTAGAAGCGACTTCTGGAGTATTTTTTTTAATTACTCCACAGAATCTTTTCTTTCTCTATTGATAAAATATTACGTCGATTTTTATAGTGTAGCAAATAGAATAAGAAGAGCAATCTATTCTTTGTACCAATGAAAACGGAATTAAGGAAATGACGGATGAAATGTTTTATGAGGAGAAGAATGTTGTATAGAGCCGAGGAAAAGACTGATGAAATGTTTTGTGAGGAGAACAATGTTGTATAGAGCCGAAGAACGGGCTAGAGTGAACATTGGAGGGATTCGAAATGTGGTAGGTGTCACGGTAGGCTATCCGATTCACCATGCCCTAAACAAGGGAAGAAAAGTGCAAGTAAACTAATTCAACCATTATAAGCTGACGAATTTGATCAATATTTATCATCTCAACATTTGCTTGGCGTAGGAAGTAAGTGAAGTTGTTTAAAATGATGACGATGTTCTACCGGAAGGAGGGTCAAAACCCGAAGGTCCATGGGCAAGATGAAGCGATGTCTGTCATTGCATTCCATCGGTTGAAGACAACATCCTAAACACAGATTAGGATATATATTCTTCTCTTTGGTCCAAGGACGGGATTAACGTGAGCTCCGAACCAATTGTCTCCGCACCGGGAATCGAACCCGAGATTCATTGATTACAAGGCAGCGAGCGTTACCACTCGCCTATTGGGGACTTGTTAAAACCATGCAGTGCCAACTCTATACGGAATGAATATTTAAGGGGAAAAAGTTGAAAGAAACAATGTTGTTTTATTGAACAAAGCAATCCCATTTCCTTGTTAAGAGACTAAAAATATTCATTGGGATGGATCAAAGTATTATAACGGTAAGGTCAATGAATTTTGGTTGAACAATACTATTATCGGAGACACTACAATATTTCTTCACTGTTTGGAATCTCAAGTAGGAAAATGGATTCCCCTTTTGACTTTTGTCTTTCATAAAAATAGAAATAAAAAAGATTTTCTTCCCATTTACCAATGACAGCGCTAACTCTTAAGAAAAAAGTCTCCCCGCCACCCCCCACCTCTCTCATTTCTCATACTGTTTGAAAATATCGCTGCTAATCTTATTCAGAGGCTGTGGGCGGAAAAGTATTCTTCAATAACCATTATTCATAGACGAAATTACTTCTATTGAATTCCAACAGAGAGTAGACGGAGTAGACGAGAATGTGGTGGTAGGGGTGCTGTGGAAGGCCAAGCCTTTTCTTGTAGATTGGAGGAAGCATTATTGGAAAACCGTTTCTCTTTAGAATATGAATGGAAGGACTGAAATCTTTTCATGTCGTGAACAGCTGTGTTGAAGGTGAAACATCGACTACAGTTTTTTTTTTTTTTTTTTTTTTTGATCGTGTAGCGAAAAGAGTTTACAGACCAACAGAAACCACAACTTTATTTTTGTCCTTTATAAATTCCATGCCACCCAGACAACAATATTTCTCTCAACACCACCGTTTCCTGTGAATACCAATTTTCTAGCCTATTCCAGAACCTTGGAATTACTTTTCGGTTCAAATCAAGTGGCTTTCTAAAGTAAAGATCTTCCAGATCTGTTTATCATCAATTCACCGTCATCATCAACTCACCATCATCCATGTTCTTCGATATTGGCACGTTCTTAAAAGCAAATTTAGTTGTCTTTTGTTCCACCTTCCTGTTTTCCTTTCTGGCCATAGCGTGTGTGTGGGACTTGTATTTCTTTAGGATCAATTAGTTGCAACCGTTTTCTTCCTTCATCAATGGTGGATTTAATTGTTTTCTTCATTAAACATCTTTTACAAAAAAGTATTCAAATTGTGTGTATTCATCTTCTTTTTAGCATTTGCTTTAGGGTGTATATTTTGTTCTTGTACCTGTTAGAAACGATAATCTTAGGCGATACCGATCAGATCTAAAGTTGTTACCGGTTCTACTAGAGGAGAGAAATACAATGGTAATATCGGGTTGTAAAGAAAGCATCCAGACTGTTCAATGCTCAAAATTGAAAAGCATGTGGCGCCACTACTACTATTTCAAGGACAAATGGAATCTTCTTGAGGAATTAAGTTGGTCTGTTCTCTAACGAATACGTGACGGACGGGACGAGATGGATAGAAGCTGTGACGGCAATTGCTCTATAAATATTTTAATGAGCTGAAAGTGAAGCATGTGTTAGGTAAATTACGAAAAAATCTTTTGCTGACAATGGTACTGGACTGGACAGAGTATATGCTATTAGGAGAAGAACCCCGAATATGAGACCTCTTTAGTGAGAATGCTATTTACTAGTTAATTAAAGCATCAACAAATTCTGGTTTTACTTTAATATATTATGTGTAGTGTTTAATTTATGATACAAACTATTGGATGACATGAAAATATAATAATAAAAAATTATATTGAAAAATGTGAACAAAATTGCTATTGTTCTATTTTTATGAGGGATGCCTAATAAGAGACCCCGACTTTTGGTGGAATGTTGAAACAGTTGTTTTAGAAATTTACCATTCAACAGTTTCTTTAAATCAAATCCTATTATGGCACTAAAATATAAAACGCCAAATTTTCAATCAACCTCATTTTCTCTAATTTTATATTTTGCCTTCAAGTGACCTTTCCACTAAATATCGACCGACATTGTTCGTATTTTGTTATATACAACAGAAAATAAAGATAAATAACGCTTTAATGTTCAACGTGACAGTTACAATAGGGAAAACAACAATGAGAATCAACGTCAAACATTAAACAGAGACTACTTTGTGAATAAAGAAATTTTCAATAGAAATAAGCTCCTAATATGAGACTCAATATTATTATACGGCTTCCATTATGGGACCGGACTCATTTACTGAACCCTTCATAATAAGACCTTCGAGGGATAAACAAATGACTAACAATATCTCAGTAATAAGTGGAAGAAATTTGGTAACTCATTGCATGTTCCAATACACATACTCACTAGCAACTAAGTCGTGCACGGGAAAAAAAGTTTTTGGACCACGATTTCTTTTCCACACACGCTGCACCAACAACTCTCCACACAAAGAGCTCATGCGACGTCCAGTGCTGTGGCGGGCTTTTCCCTTGTGTTTTAGTTTGTTTCCGCTAGGTTGCAGCTCTTGCTTCAGAAGATAGATAGGGGTCTCAATTTAGGTTGCTATCCTAATTTAGGGGTTCTTACCCTATTGGTTCAAAGAATTTGCCAGTGAAAATCGTGATATGTCAGATGCATATAGAAATACGATCGATCCTCTAATGTTCATATATGACACTGGAATAGCTCTTAAATGATAGGTCAGATGTCACTTTGTGAACTAGCAGCAGAGATAACCTCTCTTATCACCTAAACCACTAATCACCTTGGATATAAATGTAAAATTGAGAAATGGATACCGTGCCCAATACATTACCTCAGCAACAACATATGGAATGATATTTCACAGCTGTTTCTATCCACGAAACGTGAGGAACAGGATGGTTCTCGACACGTCCTGGTTACTGACGATAGAAACTAGATTCTTTACGTGAACATTAGAAGAAGAAAACGATGGACGTAAGATGATTCGCAGCTGTTGGTAAGATGATTCGAAAGGACGTTCTTCCGTTTTTGAAATGCCTGTGCCACTCGTAACATAGCGTACGCTTGGCGAAGCTGTTCCATACCTCTGTACCCCATTTGCCCAGTTTAACGCAAAATTTCAAGCTGGCTCGTTGTTCCACCTGTCTGTTCATGATGTAATCGCAGACTACCACACACAAGTGACCACAAAGACATCACTATAACAACTTCCGATGTTAACACAGCGATGTCACTTAGCACACTGCCTTATCAAGTTATCAATATTGCAGGCATCCACCTACCTTGATTGCAGGCCACTCTCGCTGCTAGCGCAACACTGTCCTGACATCTGTTGGTGCGCTAAAGAGCTAGTCCGGCAATTTTTTGATACAACTTTGTACTATGAGCCAGGAAAGGTTGTAGCCTAATCAGATTGAAAGTGGCAGGTAAATCGAGGTCTCTCTCACTCTCAACCCAAATCTGAAGTCAGTTTCTCTCTGAGTGTATTTAGTGCAAAAATACCACAAAAATGTGCCGTCTTTAAAAAAAAACACACATTATATCTTATAACTGTGGTGTTTTAGCCCATACTTTTTGTTTTATTTATACAAGAACATTGTCAAGTAACCTATCCATTATAGCGTGCGTGTTTTATCAGTGTGCGCAATGCACTCGATGTTTTCCATCTTTGATGTCCTAGTGCTGAGATTTCCACACAAGTGGTGATGATAGTCAATGCAAGAGTCAGAGCACGGAGTAGCAGTAAATCAATGAAGCCGAAGCCACCACACAGGAACCAGGTTATTTCAAATGGCTGGTGTTTGCTTGCTCGTGCGAAAGTTGAACAATGAAGCCACTTGTGACTTACTTTTTTTTTTTTACAAAAATAAACGAGTCTTTTTCTCTCTGATATCAGCATCAAAGGAAAAGAAATAAAGTCACAGTACTTTCTCCAAACATTAAAGAAAAAGATAGTTCGTCAGGTAATGCCAAAAAGGAAAGTATTAAGGAACAGCAAATAAATATCGACATCTACCGCGAATTCGTGAGACGATTCTTTAGGAACGTGTTACAATAATGTTAAAAAAAACTGCAGAATGCAATGAACAAAAATTCCATAATAATAATAAATTGCTATGATTCCTTTCCGAGTCATTAAAGTTTACACGTAGACGTAGTACAGGAAATAAAAACCCAAAGAATAAGATAGGCAGGACAGAATGAAAGAGTATAGAACTCCGAAGCAAGCCTTTGATGGAAAATTTTACAAAAGCAGACAGTAGGAAAACCAAGATTAAGATGGGAAGAGACAGCGCCTTGAAATATCCCGTAATATTTAAGAGAAATGTCAAAATTTGAAATTATCGGCAGTAATCCTGGAAAATCACTGAGAAATCTCTTTTATGTTCTCAATGTTCAGTTCCAGTATTATTTACACTCTTATGCCGAAAGAGGAAAAATGGCTTCTTATCGTAGCCATTCGTCCAATGATGGTCAAGTACTTGCTGCCACCATCTTGATAAGTTTAAAGGGGAAATATTCTTAATCATTGCAATGGGGATTCCGATCCCTGTTTAACAAATCGAAAAATGAATGAATCCCTTATTTCTGGTATCGCTGGGCGAAAACTGCATGATGTCTGATTTTCAACATTCAAGTTACTGGAAAACTGCCTTCACACTAACTTTTTTCTTCAGGAATGTTAAGAAACTAAACAAATTCATTCGAAGTAATTTTCGAATTAAATTAAATACACTATTGTTCTATTCTTGATACTCAGTTATAGGCTTCACATAATAATGAGTATCCAATAAAAGCTAATTTCCACTTGAAGCTTATCATCTGATCATATTTTTTTATTTAGCTTTGTCCGTCCTCTGCAACCATGGACTGTGCCAGAATTTTCAACTTCGGTGGGTGTAAAGCCAAAATAGGAAGGTTTGGCAGTTTTAAAATAGAATTTTGTAAGGTTTATATCGATATTTAACCGTGCAAAAATGTAAAGTGGGGGGATAACACCCCTCATAAGAGAGGGAGATGGCAGAATCCCTGCTCGTAACGCAGCCCAACGCTTCAACCAAACCAGAGGGAGAAAATCTGATGTCAGATTTGAGTTTAGTGACCACGAAATATAGGATCGCTTTGTGGCTCTACAATTGGCAGGTTCTTTACATTTGATTATCTTTCTCCCCTTAAAGAATTCACTCTAGAGTGTCAATTAAACCATGTATTGAGAAACTTGCTTCAGATTTGAAGTCACTGACCTTAACCTCGATTTATCTTACCGTTTTTAAGCTCGTGATACTTGAAATCGCGTTGTTTGCGAATCCCAAATGAATGAATAGTAACGTTGCCACAAACTGCGAGCAGGTCTTAAATAGCATTTCCAAATTGCTACTTGCAAGTTACAGCTCCATGTGATTCCGTTGGCTCCTGTGTTCGCTCCCAGGCGGTCTCATGACTTTTTATATCTTTTTCTTTCGCAGAATACTTCTAAATCCTCATATTCATTATTAACACAAGTTTTCTTGTACTTTTTTTTTTCGTATTTTCAACATTTTCATGGCCATTGCTTACCACCTGTTTATCAACAACAAATAAAAATCTTGTATTTTTAAACAAATTGATCCCAAGTCAAGGTAAACGAGCGAAGGCGGGTTAATTAAAGTCAGGTTAGATCGCTTTCTATTATTATTATTATTATTACATATACTATCAGATCTCTTTTTTTACAATAAAAGCAAATAATATGTTAAATATTCATTTACTAATTAAAAAGTTGCTGGGGGAAAGAATGTGCTTACACCCTATGCGATACCGTTTAGGATCCGAAACTATGACTACCAGCAATCCAGTCCTTCTACCAAAATTAGATTCTCCAATTCCAAGCTTGCAATCTTTATTTACAGTGTTCATGTCATATATGTACCTCTGTGAAACAGGATATAATATACTCGGATTGCTACTGTTTACTTCACCACAACTAAAAATGTTAGAAACCAAAAATTGGTTGTTGAAATTTGGTAGGAAATCAGGAAATACATGCCCAGATGCTTGTGAAGAGACAAAGTTTAATTTCATGTTATTTAGTTTGTAGTAAAGTTATTTAGTTTGTAGTGAAGTTATCTAGTTTGTTGCATTGTTATTTTGTTTCTGTCTAAAATGGCAACTCAAGCTGTATCTGAAACTTGATAATAAATAAATAAATAAAATAAAAAGTTGGCAGTTATCAGATTGAAAAACAATACAAATCCAAAACGTTTGAAGAAAATATTATATTAACGAAATAAATTAAGTTTGATTTGTGCGTCATACTAAATTTTACCATCGAACCCCATCTTAGACCCTGGATAACACCCCGATCCCAAAAAAACAAAAAAGTTTGTGGGGTCTGGTCTTAACTAAACTGAGCTTCTTGGCTAAACAGCCCATGCAGAGGCTTGAACTACCAAGAGGTTTATATTCAATGAGGTGTTTAGGGAGGTCAACGCAACGAGACTGTCCTTCACAACTGGTTTTCGATACTGGAGTACCCTACTGCTTAATTCAAGTAACTCCCTAGTTATCATCACGAGTAACACCAACACACAGTGGTCCCAAAATCAAATGTAGGTGGACAAAAGTCCTGAAAGTGACCCCGCCATATTTATATTGTCAACAATATGCCCAAAAGCAAACTAGGTTAGCAATCGTTCGCATCCACATAATAAAGGACTCGCCTGGGAGGGAGTAGGTAAAGTCGAGGAGTCTTGACACACACATTTGAACAGGTGAGGTCGATTGAAAAAGTTTCATCTGTTACCCTAATAAATTGTGTTTTGTGTAAGTTATACAGTCGTTTGACTATCGCGAAACAGACACACTTGCTAGTGCGTTCATTGCATCTTCCTACGCTTTATGTGCAAAGTAAGAAGACTATTGCAAGCATATGAAATGTGGCATCCAAAATATGCGTAACAGGATTATATGTTAGAACAGAACGGTTGATATTAGATTGTATGATTAGATCAGATGTGCTGTTGCAGAGTACTGCAGTAAGTGCTTTATTCATTCTCAAATGTCTAATAATCGAGTGCAGGTGTAACTAACGGAGACTTCTGCATTAGCTGTTTGTTAAATATGTAATTCAAAGCCAGGGTAAATGAATACGCTGGAGCTGAAAAAAAAAAAGAAGGACATAACGAAGAATTCTTAACTTTTGGTATTTAAAACCACATCACATTTGGATTCGTTCACTAGAAGGTTTGCTGCACAGTGCATGCCAATTAGATATAAAATGTTAGAAGGTGACATCAAGAAACAAAGAGAGTGAGACACAACGAAAGGCAAGCTTAAAGAGGCTTATTGGTTGATATTCCTAAATCCGGAAAATGAACTACCAACTCGGGAATTCACCTCATATATTTTAAAAGTAACCCGCAGACAATTGCACCAATTACACGTTTAACACAGGATTTGGTAGAACTATTTGTGATGGTATTACAGACAGTTGTTAGTGGTTTTTGCAGTGAATGTAGAGGCATTTAAAACCTACACTACTGAAACAACGGCACATAGCATTACCCACTTATAGCTGGTATTATATGCCCGTAATAATTCACAATATATTGATGCATGAAACGATCATTATAAAATCTGAAACATTTCTTAGTGGCATGCTCTAGGAAGAGGTACAGGAGGCATGGAACGAAGATCTGCGAAACTTGAGAGAAAACCATACCAGGAAGTTCTCATGTAAACAAAACTTGGAAGATATCATACATCAGCAGATCCTGTAAGAAGTTCACATTGAAAAATACCGGCAAGAAAAAGGGGTTTATTTTCAAACGAAGTTTTAAGCCTTTCAGAAAATCCTACTCTCCTTGCTAATAGCACAGATAACAGCTATTATGATGTTGCTGCTGTCAATTTCGATAGTGATTACGGTAATGACTAGTCTATTCTTCACATGGCAGATGAAATAATTCCTTATAAATAGCAATATTTTATAATATTTACTTCCACCCTTCCCCCTAGACGTCTGCGTTATGATTGACCCTGTCGCAGCATATTTCCTTTCAATTACATTACTACCATTCAGTTTTCGATTTGTCGGGGGGTTGCCGGGGATTTTCTCTGGTGCATGAAGATTTCATCCCCGGGTGTAGATTCCGAATATCATCCTAACCAGGAATAAAATCTTTGCATTTCTACCCAAATAGGTAGTATATTGAAAAACTTGCCAGCAACTACTAGTTTTAGGACCTCCTTCCAAATTTAAAACAAATCGAACACTACTACCACTACCTAAAATAATCACTCCACATACATACTTTTGTCCACCTAGATTTGACTTTGGGATCACTGTGCGACATTAGAAACCCCTACCGGGCATCAAACCCGGGACTGAATGAGTCAAAAGCAAGATCAATGACCACCAGCTTAGCAGAGCTGCAAACTAGTATCTAGCGTCTCTCTCTCTCTCTCTCTCTCTCTCTCTCTCTCTCTCTCTCTCTCTCTCTCTCTCTCTCTCACACACACACACACACACACACAGAACACGAACTTCAACGATTAATGAACATTATGACACATTCCCAGTAGTACACATACGTTGAAAATACTGTATGTGGATTAAACAGTACCGTAACGTGATTTTCACGTTGTATATGTATCGAAATGTCTACTTATTCAACGTTGAATAATGGTTGAGAAACAGTTTGAAATCAACGTTTAGAATAAATATAGTGTTCATCGTCAAGAAGCGAACGATGAAGAAACGGATTCAGTTAGCCAAAACAGAGCATGGTTGCAGGCTGCTGTCTATCGGTATACATATTTAGTTGCATTTTGTTCGTTGATTTCATCATTTTCCAACCGACTGCTATGGGGGTCGAAGCTGTAAGTTTCCGCACTCGTCGTTGGTAGCTCATCACTCTGACCACTGATCCACGGAGTCGTCTTCAGAGTCACTACTCTTTTACTATTTCTTTTATGTTACGTTAGATTCAAAGTTAAAAGTGGACGATGAAAAAACGTATTTTCCAAACGTAAATAAGCCGTTTAGTTAAGGGTGAAATATAGTTGAAAAAGTTCATGAAGATACCATTACAACAAACACTAATAAACATGTCTAAAAATGTGGACATCTGAGCAATCATACACTCAGCGGTTAAATTTCATTCTAAACATAGTGAAAATATTTCGTACGTTTCAAAAATTTGATTTCTCAATAAGTGTGATATGTCGCCTTAGGAAAAACGCATATAAAGTGAAATCTATGTCATAGTTAAAAAGGAAAGTTGAAAATACTTCACATTAACGTCGTATCAACGAAATAAAATTTTCGTTGGAAAATAGACTGAAATTCAACGTGTTTTCAACATGCAAAAAGGAACACGAAATAATAGTTAATAGCATTGAACTAGCTTTAAATTAAAAAATTTATTCCATTAAATTAAAAAGAATCCCATGAAACGAAATCTATACCATAGTTGAAAATAACAGTTGAATTCACGTCGAAGTAACATCTTATCAACAATATCAAGTCTTTGTTGAAATATGATTTAAAATTAAACGTACTTTTTCAACCGATACCGGTTAATCAACGAAATAAACCTAAAATCAACGTTCAAAACACGTTTTACGTACTACTGTAGATATTATAATTGGTCGTATAAGGATTAAAATTACATCCTGGTAGTGTTAAAAAATCAAAATTTAATTTTACAATTTCATACGATACCTTTAAGCAGGCTTGTATGTACAGTATTACAAGAATATGATTCAGCACAATATTCTTTTCGTACTTTCATTTTAGATGTGTTAAGGCATCTATCATACATGTACTTACCGCGCAACGGCGAAACCAAATGACAGCAAAATTTCAAAACAATCGGAATAATTAATGTGAGCATGTTTACATAGTAATTGTTTGTTTTATATTGCATCAAACTGTTATATTGTTAGAATTGCATGAAATATGATTTGAAATAAATTATGTAAATTATGTATATTATGTACACTACAAAAGAGAAAAGGTTTTTTTAAAATTAAATTAGTCCCTGTACGGGCGCCATTAATTATAAAGTATAAACAACGGTGGTAGCACCGTAGAAGTAATTCTACGTTGATTTCACCGTTGTGGTTACAGTAGTTTCCCTGTTAAAACATATCACTTGAAAATAACTGTTGTTTTCACAGTATCATCAATGATGACCGTTCTACTAATAATATCAGCATGAAACAGTTTTCTTACGGGTTATTCTGTAAAAAAAATGCAATTCTTTTGCATTTTAAAATGGTCTTTAGCGTTACACAATTAAGTCAACTTTTGATCGCTTCTTCTACGCTTTTTCACTATTTTGTGTACTTTTTCATACTAGTCAGAATGTATTAATTAATACTCCATATCCTTTGGTAGCCTAGGAAAAAAGTAAACGAGAACGGGGATAGAACTCTGTTTGACTTACTGAGAGCCGACTGCTTTAATCAATTCACTTTCAACTACGATGTGCACAGAAAATTCTTCAGTTTCTTAAGTATTAAAGAAAGTTGATGGAAAAAATAATTGGTCCGATATTTATCAGAATACAATGTGAACACATTGTATAAAATAAGTATTTAAAATTTATTCTAGAAAACTAAGCGAGTAAGTGAATAAACACCTCAGTCGAGAGTTTATAGACTGTTATAAGCACGCTATATTGAAAAGCCTTAGCTTAAATCAAAAGCTTAGCCTATTTTTTTTTCATTTCATGACCCTTTTTAAGAACAAGATGGTTTATCTTGGAAAATTGACTTTACTGTGATATTTCTGTTTATTCGTGCCTGTAAAATACTCTTACGAAAGGTAAAATATTTTTTTTTCCTTCACCCTGTAAATATAAGCCACCCGCTTGAATGCTCTTTACCTAGATCAATGCTTTCTATTTCAAAATACTGTTAGAATATATTTTCATAAATGAAAGGAGACCATATTAATTTCCTTAAAATACAAGTACAAAATTATCACGAGCAAAAGTGCTTGTACCTCACAGTCTTTCGCCAAATTTTATTCCTTGTTTCATTGACAATATTTATGGCATTTTCCGCCTTTAGGTGACAGTTGTGGAACATTTTTTTTGTTATAAAAGAAAGAGAGAAAGAAAGAATCTTTCCTTGACCCAGGAGACATTGCGATGAAAAGTGCACTCGTAAGAGAAAATATAGAGGATAAAAGGGTAGAAATAGCCACTCAGAAGAACGTGCTGAGAAGGATAGTGGTCACATTCAAGTAATGGCATTGGTCGTCTGGCAATTCGTCTTTGGTCTCACAGATATTTCCCCTCGGTCTCTCTCTCTCTCTTTCAGCCTCCCTAAGGATTTGGTTTCCTCTCCGCGCTGAGCTTCCACTTTTTCCATCTTCAGATAGTTTCATTAATCATCCAAAAATCTGTAAGTCTGTGACATAAGTCTGCAACGAACGTAAGACGCATTGCGGTTTCAAAGCGGTAAAGCTTGACAGTGACGCGTAGTTCCTCAGGTTTTGTTTTGGCACTACTGGTGCTAGATCTCTTGAGAAGACAGACGTTAGAATTATTAGCTGCTTAAGGATAAATTATTTAAACTTTTCAAATTAGAATTTTAAATTAGATCTTCTTGAAGTGAAATTTTCAAGCTCTGTACCTTGGATAGTCTATTTACTTACTTACCACCCTTTGAGGCATTATATTACTCAAGCGATTGACTTAGACTGTTTTCTGATATTTATTCAATATACAGTGAAAAGCCAAAAATAACTAGTAACACATACCTAATAACGTGTAGTTCCTTCTTTGCCCCGAACAGGAGAGACTAGCCGACGTGACGTGGAGTTGACTAGGCGTTGGAACCGATGTGTGGGGTTTTCCCTCTAAGCACGTCCGAAGGGTCCATAATTTTGTTGGGATTGCCAACCGGGGAACATGAGAGCCAATAATATACCTAAAATTCAACTCCGTGTCCTTCGAACCAGTCCCATAGCGCCTGTGGGTGATTTGAAATTTATTTTTTTTATGTTGAAACGACCTATCTTCGCCAGGAAATATGTGGATAGATCTACAAATGGTCAGGAATTACGTTTGTGTAAATGTATTCGTGAAGATAGATTCAATGTTACTCTTGGTCCGAGTGAGCTTGTAGAAACAAGTAACCCCAAAGAATTACAGACTCACTACCAGTCTGCACGCTGTCCTACTGGCAAAATGGTTACATGTTTTCATACGACTTGCTCCATACACGAAACCGACCGTTCCGTCAGAATGATCCGACCGTCCACCGTCGAATGTCGGTGTTCTTGGCTACAGGCGCAAAACAAATATATAACAAAATATTTTATTCCCGTTGAATAATAAGTGCCACTCTTTGAAAGCTTATTAAACCTATCTGCAAGTACTTCTGCTTAACTGCTGGAGAAAGCAAGACGATGAGCAGAAGTTAAGATTACATATTTGATTCGTAAAAAAGCTTGGTAAACTCCATTTTGAATGGGCCAGTATAGTAACTTTTGACTTCGACTCGTCATGATTCGATCTATCTCCAGCTAGCTACAATCCACAAAATTCCATCTCTCTTGCGGAATTCGAAACCACGACCTTCGAGTCGCTGGCCTAACACCTTAGACCACACAATATTTTCTTCGTGTTCCAGGGCAGACATTGCACAACGCTCTGGAAATGTTAGCAGTGGTACACGTGTGAATCGGAGATCATGAAATCCCTTTGAGTTAACTATCCATTATACAGTCTGTTGGAGAAAGGATCGTCTGGCACTAGTGTTGAAATGAGACGTGGTCTGTCCACGTGTTGCCTTTTGTTGCGTGGTTTCAACCCTAGAAAGTCGTTAGTGGTCACAACATGTCATTCATCATGTGACTACGTTAACGTTGCTGTCGTGCGGAATTGTGATGTTGTATTGTTGATTGCTACGTATCGAATTTGTAACTTGTGGTTAAGAACTAACCTTTAGCCAGCCAGCGTAGATTCAAGATTATCTTTCTAAATCTACACACAACAAATTCTACGCATAAGATTGTTAAATATAAGTTGTTTATCTTCATGGACTATCTCATAAACTACAAGATCAGTGCAGTAATAAAATGATACTATTTCCGTGTACGATTTGGCTTCTCTTTAGTATACGTCGGGCGTTCCATTTGGAACCATAAATGGAGCAGTCACAGGTGGTATTTGTTAAAGGTGATGATGTGCATTGTGTACAATGAAAAGAAATGTCTAACCTGGCTTTTTCTAACCCGTCTTCTCTCGCTATCGCTCACTAGACATACTGTCAATGATTGCACCAAAGCAGCATCAATTATGGAAATAAACGTCACTTTAACGTAACATTATCATGATTCCGATTCATGAACCAGTAACTTATTTCGTTTAGAAAAATTACGCCCGACGTAAGCTAAAATAAAACCTATGATATATTTAATCATGCACACAACTTACTTTGTGTGTGAGCCGCGTTATTCATAAATAACTTAATTCTATGATATTCTTTTGAATATCACAATAAGAAGTGAAATCATGAAATTAAACTTCACTTAACAATGTCCATATTCAATCCACTTTTATCTTCTTTTCTATTTTGTTTCTTTTCTTTCTTTTCTAACTTCGCCTCTCGCTTGATTTGGTTCATGGTCATAAAACGTCAAATTCTAATCAAGATTTTTTTTATAGTTTTTAAAGTATCTCATTGTTCGTATATTCATTTGCACGTAACAAACACAATCATCCTAATATACACTAAACACACAAAAAAATATAAATTGCAAACCGAACACATAAGTAAAATACCCAACAAGAAAATCCTGCAAATCGTGAATTTTTTAACGTGTTAGCCACCTCAGAAATTGAGTGTTCCTATGCTTCTTTACCTACAATAATAATATACTCTCACTTGTCACTCTGGGGCGACAAGTCTTGCTTACATCTCATCACTACAACAGTGGTTCACAAGTGCGATATATGTAATCATGCAGTGTAACATGTGTGGAACATATTCCATTTCCACTGCCATGACTTCGGCTAATAATTTTTGTACTACAATAAAATCTTCTACTTGTTCTGTTCTCTTCGTGACGTATGCCCGGTCATTTCCTTCCATTTCGTTTATTTTTTCGTATGTCCGGTCTCCCCGTCCAGTGTTGTCAGATGGAGGGAAAATTCCCGGAAAACGCGAAAATCTGGTACCAGAAAAAAGGTGAAAGGGGGAGAAAAAATGTTGATTTTTTTGGGTACATTTTCTTTAAATTTCCATTAATTTTTCAAGGAAACTTACAATCCTGGAAATTTTTACAAAAATCGGGATTTTTTTTAGCATTTTGAGGGAGATATTGCGACGGGAACCTGACAACACTGACCCCGTCTGTGTTCGAGTGAAAAAGTTGTTAGGTACTGTTATTTTAGTGGGTCTCGGAGAAACAGATAGAGGAAGAGGAAATTAGAACAGGGTGGACAGTTTTAAGTAATAAATTAATATAAAGTGAGTCCTCTTATATAAAAAGTGAAAAATTAATGCCCGATTGGACCCGAAGACTACGAAGGAGGGAAGTCTCGGATAGGCAAGAAGCCTGGTGGCATTACTCAGTTGCTGGACACTCAAGAAGTAAGTTGTGACTTGTTGCACAGCCACGCTTGGAAAGAGAGAGTTCCTGTTCCGTTCTCATCTACTTCAGTATGTAATGTGTATGTATCTTAAAAATTTACGGTCAACGCATCAGAGAAGACGTGGCATGAAAATATTTGTGCTTTATTAATAAGAGTTCAGAGGAAAAACGTCACGTTGTTTTTGTCCTTGGAAAGTCAGTTTGGAGAAGCGTAGCAGAAGCATCATTTCTGTTTGCTTCATTATCAATAACAGATGTGAAACACGGTATTTGGCTGCTTTAGTTATTTTTTAGGAGTAGCAGTAGACGCTTTGTGATTTAAACAACTGTGCAGTGCTTACATCCATATTTGGTAGTCAACATTTTCTTTCCATTATTTGAAGCAACCGTGCATCGCACAGTGTGATCGATTCCAAAAAAGCTGGCCAAAAGTAAAGTGAGAAAAAAATAACTAGTTAGGGATTTTTTTTATGTTGGGTTGGTTACAGTACATCTGTAATGGTCAGAAATTAATTATGAAAGTGTTTATTTCCATTTATCTGTTCCAGAATAGAAGTCGCAAAGCTACATTTGTTCGATTGGCATCGATTCGGTTACTGAGGCAATAAACGATGCACGGGTTGAAAGTTGTATAAAAACTTTAGACTGAAGCAGATCTTAATCAAATAAAATGAAATCAACGTCTGAAAGTACGTAGAATATATAAAAAAAGAGTAACGAAGTAATAATTTATCAAATATAAATTATTAGTGAAACAATAATTGTTATTGATTTATATTAATTGAAAGCGTTAAAATACGATTATGAAAAAGTTATCTTGTTCCGTGTTGTTCCGCTGCAGACTTATTCTAAGTTAGAGTCAAAAGTATGGTCTTCAATATATATATATATATAATCTGCTCGAAGTTGCCCGTGTTTGTTATTCAATCTTTTCAAAATGGCGAACCTAAAAATCCATTTTCCACACCGTTTGAATAAGAGCTACGAAATTTGGCACAAAGGTGTATTATCACGAGTAGTTTAGGAAAATATTACATGTTGAAAAAGTCACCATCTTGGACCTAAAATGGCCGCCAAACCTATTGGTGTATAGAGTCCAGAGCCTAAACCGCTGGAGCTAGAAACACCAAATTAAATATGAACGTACATGATCACTAGTAGGTTAAGAAAATATTACAAAATGTTTCGAAAGAGACCATCTCAGTTCAAAATGGCGGACCCAAAAATCAATTTTCTACACCGTTTCAGCTAGAGAAACGAAATTTGTCATAAAGGTGTATCATCACGAGTAGTTTAGGTAAATATTACAATATGTTGAAGAATTTACCATTTGGGATTCAAAATGGCCGCCCAAAATCCAATCAGGAAGCATTTATTTTTTTAAAAAATTTCATAAAAAAAATATCATTTAAGTATACGCTAAAATGTTGTTAAGGGGGTTACATTTTGCAACTCTGACTTCACATTCGTAATCAGCGACCCAAATAAACCCGAGTACAGATTTTAAGATCGTTCACTTACGTATTTTTTTTTTACTTTTGGCCAGCCTTTTTGGAATCGGCCGCACTGTGTGTCGCGACGACCACTCCACCTCGTGCCCGATCTCGTAACCACGTACATCAGCGCCTCTAACGGCTGTAGTCGTGCTCGAGAATCATCAGTACATCAGCAGGGAAAAGTCTTAAATGTGCATTCATAAAGTATCATTGTATGCATATTGCATGAGGTAATGTACAATTTGTTACTTTTAAAAGAAAAAAAAATCTTAACGGATATAAATATGCATTTGTGCCAGATTCTTTTATCTGAAGTAGGGTCATGGAGGAATTAGAAGGGTAGGGTGCGATACAGAAATGTCTCTCCTCAAATCACTTCCCTTTCCTTGTAGCTTTTTTAGAAAAGCGAAACATAAATACAAAGATTATAATTATTGAGAAATTAAGGCAATGCGCTTGCTTTCTCAAATAGAGATAAGATAGAAATATTGAGAGAAATAGTTATTCTTCGCCATTTAGCCGCACTTTACGTAATTGGACAGCTCATCAAATATTCTTAATTTTTATTATCTTGCACTTCTGAGTAAATTTCTCGATATATATATTTTTCGACGCGTCATACAAATATTGGTAAACATAAAATCGCAAGCCATTCAGCTGTATATTACTCAGCTAGAGCTCAGCTACCGACTTCGTTGGTAGAAAAGTATATAATCAATTAACTGAAATTACACTAAACGCTATTCAGCTGCATTTGACATTTGACACATTCAATTTTTTTAAATTTCTCTTGAATTCTGAGCAAATTACTTGGTTCAGTATAAATACTTATTTGTTCTAACAAACTCGAACAATCTTTCAGCTGAATTTTACATAGTTGGACTGCTTGATTAAGTCAGTTATTAGTATTAGACATGCCATTCACCTGCATTTAATATCGCTGGATAGCTCGACAAAGTAAATAGTACTTACTTTTTAAAGAATTTTTCGATTGTTTGCTCATAGTAAAGTGTTCAGATTTTTATTTAACTATTTAAGTGTTGGTGTGGTATATGTGTACTCGTTTATTTTTGTCTAATCATAAAATAACGAGTTCTGATTCATGTACTATATTAATTGATTGGATAAGGAACATATTTATATATAACGAGCGTGCTGAACAATAGTACAAGATTGATATGTCTTACCAGAAAGGAAATTACATATTTCTTTTGATGATACGATGCTTTTAATGTTTTATTTTAATTGTCTTTATGGCAATTAGAGTTTCTTGTCGATCGTTCGAATGTCTGATATTTTGGAAAAGCAACACAAGGTTGCCAGTAGACGTTTCATTGTATTAATTAATATAATAATCGCTGAAATCAAAGATTGAAGTTGCGTATGCCTAATTATACACGAAATTTAAGTCCGAGGTTCAATGTTATTGGTACCAAAATGTACTTCTGAGTTAACGATCGATTGTTACAATATTCATCTACAATAAAGGTAGTATCAATGTCAACACCAACATATCGAGGTCGATCAAATTGAAACACAAAATACCAACAATAAATTTTAATCTTGTTCGGTTATACGAACATTTCATCTCTTGTTGTCGTAATACAGCATTTGATATTGTATCGTTTGATTATATATTTTGTACGGCATGGACAATGGATAAATAATTGTATTGCATATTGATACCAAGTAGAAATTGTTTGACAAAATATATTTAATATTTTGAAATACCTTAAATTTGTGTTTGTGTATACTGATAGTCGTATCAAGATTTCAATGTTAATCCGTTAGGCCTTTTGTGAAACTGTTACTTACTGTGAAATTATATTTTTGAAGGTATTTCTGGAATACTGTTCTCCACAAAATTGCCTAATCTTTGGTTGGAGTGTAGTTCATTTACAAATATTATTTCGTCGTATTATCTTGTGTCAATATTAGGAGCTTAATACGTATTACACACAGGAGGACCAGAGAATTGTATACAAATGTAAGTACCAGTGTACCATTGGCAAATACATATTATGAAATAATGTTAAAGAATCGTCGTGTTCAGAACTTCAAAAGGTGGTGTTCTCACTCATAGTTCCAACATTTCACGACTCTGCTGGTACTTATCGGGTGTGTCACTCCAGGAGAGGACTGTTCACATACGTCATCGGTGAGTTCGAGGGAGTGGATCGTACTTACCTTTCGTAGTCAAGATCATTATTCATTCTTGCTATTGTAAGAGGTATTCTTACTCAATACCGGATAGAGCTTCGTTTCGCTCTATTTTCCGACGACGACCGACCTTGCCATCGGGTATTGCGGTTGTATCAAATCTCCTCTACTACCTAGACCCATGGAGGCATGGACTAACGTTAAGCAGCACCATTTTTCTATCGGAGATGCATGTAGCATGAAATTGAGAACGTACACAAGCAGTGTAACTATGATAATTATAATGTATGATACATAACTAACACTATGCCTTACGAAACTTACAAGTTCATCGCCACAGTAACAAACGTTCGGTATAAGCTGGCAAATATCATGTATAAAATGATAAAAGATGGAACCCTTTTAATTATCTTCTCTTTACTCAAATAGAAAAACTAGCTGACTTTTAGCATATCAACAGAACCTGTATGCTATATCTTATTACGCGAGCATTTGGGTGTGACAAGGCCGTGCGATAGCTGGATGCCACGTTCGTTCACATCCAATTAAAATCGGTGTTGATGGGATGGCTTAAATCAGCGAATTAAAGTTCAAATGATTTCTCTATCCACCATATTCCCCAGATTTAGTCCCAAGCCACTATATAATTTCTAACCGAAAAAAAATGCTTCGGTGAAATGAAAAAAAAAATGTGAACGACAATGAAATCAGGGACGCTGGAAATTGCTAGTTCGAGGAGCCCTCACTAAATCGACCTATGAAACAAATAATAAATAACAAATTCACTTGAAACTTCGAACATAAACATATAAAGAATAAAACAATACGACACCATCAAAATATTTAGCAATCATACCCTCATAACGTTTTTTTTTAATTCTATGATGGGCTTAGCAACAAAACTTGAACCAAAGAAAAAAAAAGTTTAATGCGTATTGTAGAATTAAATTATATTGCAAGACTGGTGTTAAAATCTTAATTACAAATTTCTGGTGAGTTTGTATCCAATAACTTGTTTCTTTCCTAATCTGATTGTATTTTCTAACCCCATTTTTCGTATTGATCTAGCTAGAGGCAGATGAGCAGACGTAATCCATTTGATTTAGTTTCAGGAGTAACAAAATAAATAGAAGAAGAAGTAAAAACAGAAAAGAAACGACCTCTGCAACCAAACATTGAAATGGAGAGAGAGAGAGAGAGAGAAACACATCATCCGACCTTTCATCTCCCATGCAGCTGACCCAATAAATTTCCTATCAGCAAACACCGAGAAAAGAAGACGGATCAGCCAGGGATGCTGAGCAGGGGAGGGAGGATCAAATATTGGATTTTTGATTAATAGGAAATAAACTCGAGCAGGCAGGCTATGTTTCCATTCCGAATATAGCTGTATCTGTACACGTAATATTTCTCTTTCGGGTCATATATACGGTAACTGAAGCGAATAAAATTATTTTTTAATATTGTTGGCTCTGCAGCACAGACGAAATAAATTATTTAAGGAGTAGCGGTGGATCGTTTGTCTGTTAATTTCGCCCACTCTCAGTCCAGATAACATAGAACATTCCAGCAAGCTTGAACGTCACTGTATTTTGTAGTTTAGATTCGATTTCACTGAGAAAGGCAAGCTTGATGTTTGCTTCCTGAAATTTAGATTTGCTTTCCATGTCCATAGGATAAGTTATGCTCGCTTTACTAATAAGGTGCAAGTTTTGCGGCAAGTTTACAGTAAGCTTGCCCCAATCTTATTCTGCTATCTACTCTCCAATCCGTCTATCCGGAAGTGTAAACACGTAAGCAGATTGATCCAGGTGTACAGAAAACACTGGTTTTAAAATTATTCGCAAATTCGGGAGGTGATTATTCACATCAAAACAGGGAAAAAAAAGTTCCTTTGACGTTTCAACACTTATTAAATATTAATATATCATTTAGATCAACTCAAATACCGTGCACTGAAAACTACCTGTCCCCTATACTTAACGTAAGTCTATTTTATATCTAAAAATATAATGTCCCCTCCCCCCCAAACGAGCGTACATATCAGGATAACACATCGAGAAAGAAACAGCTAAAACCTATGCTACAGAGTTGAATGTCTCTATTTGAAACACATTTTCATTTTGTAATAAATTAAATTACATGTACAAAGCTTTTGTTATTCGTTTGTTTTCGTTCGAGAACTAATTGCTGAGAAAACCTAAATCAGCCTTGTACTAAATTCAGATGCAAAGCCAGTGCGAACAAAGTACAAATGAGATACATTTTGTTCAATTCTCGGTAACTTTACTTATCATGAATGTACATTTTTTTAGATTGGTATACATTGGCATAGGAAAACTAGTTCATATTCCCTTATCTTCACCTGGAACCGTTTGGAATGAAACGTAACGCCAGTAGCTAGACATTTTAAAATGCAGAACGAAAGCAAATAGATTTGTGAGGCGTGTAGTATCAAAGATTGATGCAACAGACGTTTTTCCTCGAGTGAGACAGAAAGAAATAACTAGACCAGTTAGAGTCGATGGTCTGTGTACAGCTGATCTGAAGTTTATGCACTACAGTGTACAAAGTTATCTGCATTTTTAACCATTACACACATTTTAATATATCAAAGTAAAACCTAACTTGAAAAACTGGTGAAAGTCAAGGAAATCGATTTAATAAAAATAAGTCCTGGTAAGATAAGGGGATTTAATTAAATATATATAAAAACTTAGAAAGGTAAAAAAAAATATGCGTGGGTTTTGTGCTTCTCTAAACACCATTATTTTTAAAATTTTCATTCTATTAGAGCTAGGGATTTATGTAGTACAACGTGTTTGAAAATAGAAACTATTGCATCTGAATCCAATTGTTTGAAATATTCACTCTTGAGAATTTGTTTTATAACACTAACGAAATTATGTAAAATTATTGACGACTGTTTGTCCATACTTAATACTATATTTACTACTTACTGTGTTCTGAAAAGATTTGTATAACTATCTAGAAAAACGTGGAAAAGTCAGGGAATTCCGTTCGTCCAACTAAGTGGGAAACCTGATATGTTCATGGACAGACTCTTCCTTCTTCACTTACTTTCTGTAATCTTGTAAAAACATTTCTGAAATTACTGAAGGCTAATGAAAACGCAAATCACTCATGTTAACTTCACCATAGCGTTCCTAGCGGAATTAATTCAAACGCTAGCTTTAATTTTTTTTCTGTTACCTGTACAAGATCTAATATTAATGTCACAACTCACAATTAGCAATAGTATGTTTTTACCACGAACGTCGCAAAGCGTTTAGAAGCTGAAAGTTTCAAATAAGTACTCACTACAGTCACGAAATATAAAATTACACAAATTTCACACATCCAGGAAGATAAGAAGTTGAATATTATTCACTGCAGGTTCATTTAACAACTACTTAATCCTGGCTCCTAGCTCAAACAATAAATGAATGAGCAAATTACCTGAGTAATTTAAGAAAAGAAAATTGAAAGGAAAACACAGAATTCTTTTTTTCATTTGTTATTCCTTTCCGATTACATTTAGCATGCTTCTTCGTCCTCCTACGTGGTCTTGTCTTACAGTGTTCTATTTTCCATTATTTGCGTTCTTTCTGGTTCTTTTGGCTTGAATGTGATTGCAGTCCAAACACCTACCACACGGGAACAGAGCCTCATATTATGTTCCCATCACTGTTTTTGGCACGAATCCAGTGCAACGAAAACATTGGACAGAGGGAGACATTTGAACATTTGTCAAAGGGATGGATTGGCTTATTTGGGTCAGAGAGTAAGTTTTTCTCTCCTCATTTTGTGTTTGAACTTTGTTCCTACGAAGAAATCAATGTTTTTTCCTCCCTCTTTTTAACGGTATTTAACGACTCGTCGTTTTACAGGTTTCCCTTACGTCTGCTTTTGTATCCCTAGTGCAGGTATTTTCAACGAAATTTCTAGCCGTCGTGACCTTGTGATTTACTTTTGTCTTAGGTACTATTTATACAGAATGTCCCAAAATGATTACCCTGATTCCAGAAAGGTGTAAGTTTTCGATCAGTAACATCCCAGACATTAGAAGTTTAAGTCGTGAACTTGGAAAAGAGTAGAACAAAATATAATAAGTCAAAACCTTTGGATTGGTTTTTGAAACCCTTGTACATATGATTATTTTAAGAACCTAGAACATTTCAAGTTAGTGAAATTATGATTTCGGATTGAGAATTCTAGTGATTTTGATCCATTAAACACACTTTTTATACTGAGAATAATAATAATAATAAATCCGAAGTCACTGAAAATTTTCTTCTTTTTTATTTCGATTATAGGGGCATGTTCTTTGATCGGAATATGACAGACAGATGTACCTTGTACATGTAAAGTTAGATCTGAATAAATATTTTTAAAAAATAATTAAATGGAAATTAATCATTTTTAGAAGAAACAAAATTTTTGTGTGAAAGAGTGTAGATAGTTATTAAACTTAGAATTAGATTTTGTAGTTATCTGTTATTCTTTTGTTATTTTATTTTGATTGCTGGTTTTTATATTGTATTTTTCTTTTGAGTACTAGAACATGTCAAGATCTTGGCAAGTAGCAAATATAGGAATTGATTATCCTGATGAGACATCAATCGATTACTTGACGAGAGACATGGCTGACGTGTGTAAACCTAATTTTGGAGAAACATATATGAGTCTAGATAGTCCTTACAAGGTCTGTTTGAAAGTTTTGAGTGTCCGAAACCATTGGACCCAGCAAACGATTATACTGGAAATGTTAATCAAGCTGAAAGTAAAAAACAGGAATCCATCGCTTACCTACAGATATCCAGATGTCAGGATTAGGGAACTTGTAAATAATTCAATAATATCATGGAATCTTGGTACATTTAGATCACCAGGACTGGAGGTTAGGTTCTCTACTTCCGCTTATGTTAGAGTAAGCTGTATGTTACCGTTGGAAGATAGATTAAGGAACTGGCTGTTATAGTTCCGTATGGATCAACATAGATAACAGGATCGGGCCGCAAGAGAGAATTGCCCTTGTACCTGGCGTTGGAATTAGATTAAACTCAGATTATTATGTAGGTATTGAGGGAGTCATGGTAGGAATAAGGGGTTTGATTATACTGACAGCATTAGGACAACGAAATGAATGAAGAGATCAATTGCGATAGAAAATGTATGGGTCAAAATAGGAACAGAAGCATTTCACGGTATGAATGTTGGTAATCAAGTTGGTTTTCCAAGTAAGTTCATTGAAAAATTCGAACTCTATTTCACTTTGAAGGATGCAGATGAGGTGTTAAACGGAAGTGATGAGAAGATGGTGTTCAATATTTCTTCTTAAAATTGAAAGAATGGTCAGGACTATGTGTGTGTGCCTTTTAAAATGATTTTGCTACAAATTCTTTGGGGATTTCTAAAGCTTTGTATAATACTGCTATGAACGTAATTCAAGTTTGTCAGATTCTTGAAGTTTTTCAGAATGAGGAACAGCTTGTATGATCGATTTTGGAAGGTGTCAATTCCAAAATTATTAATGATTGCTTCCTTGACTCTGTTTCCTCTTAGTGTAGGAGAATTAAAAGACACAATTGGGAAATATGAAGATTATGTGAAGGCAAAAGCTGATTTTGATAGCTTGTCAAGGCCGGGATGAGTTAAGAAACAGAGAACCAGGTTCAAAACGCCTGTTCGTTAATAATATAGTTCAATGGAGTTGGTTTGGTTTGGAATGGTTTTGGTTTGGCTTCACATGGAGTTGCATTTTACATTGGTTGCATTTGAGAGAATTGTGCAGGTTAGTGTAGTTTTTTGTTAGATGTGGTTCTTATCTGAACAATATCCACATATCGGTAGATACGGTGCAGACACTGCATATTCACCGTATTTCTGACACCTCTCGCAACGGAGTGATATGGAAGTGTTTAGAAGTAGCGTCTCTTCTGCTCTGAGTTCATTTACTTCGTCGGTCATTGTGTCAGGTGGGTTGCTCAGTAATTCCTCCAAGGAATCCTATTATACACGGATTCTGCTAGGATTTTCAATTTGGGGCAGAGGTGTAACTACATTTCATGCTCCCCTTCCCCCGCAAGAGAATACCCAAGGCCGGAGGTCGATTGAGCCCATTGAAAGGCTAGGATGAAGGGTCGGGCCCCACGCATTGCGGGCTTTTGCGCCATAGTAGTTACGCTCCTGGTTTGGAGGTGTAACGCCAAATTCATGGGGGTGTAAATAGAGTTTTGCAGGTTTGCGATTGATTTTTAACAGTAAAAATTTTAAAGTTGAGATGTGTGCTCGCCGATTTGGAGAGGTAACACCCTCCCATTGGGGGGGGGGGTCTAGTGGAATACCTATCCAGAATTTGGTTTTGGCAGGGGTCCAAGGTATGTCTGGGCATGAAATGTATATTAAGTAATATGTCCAATTACGCCTGAAGTTAGGCTATACTATTTTTTCATAAAACATAAGGTCCGGAGTTTTGGGAGGTCCGGACCCACCCCCTAAATACGTGGATAATACCTGCTATTGTAGTCAAGGATGACAGGGATAGTGAGCAGGAAGATAATATAAAATAACACTAGTAAGACTGTCCTCTGTCTATAGGTGGAATTGACTTCAAGTGACGCTTCGCAATAACAATCAAGTGATCTGTGGGAAAAGGATGTAGAGCGTGCTACATGTTCCTATTGTATAGACAACCTCAATTAATGAATGAAGTATGGAGGTTTTTTTTTTTTTTTTTTTTGTAAAAATGCGCAGTATAGGAAGCATCTTTCTATTACGCAGTATAGGATACAGCATCATTTGAAAAATCTGTGGAAATCAGAAAAACTGCTCTGCATGTGACATCTAGTGGATTTTATACAAAATGGAGTTGATATTTAGGTTGCTTAAAAGCACTGTCAGTAGGGGGTGGGGGGCAGAACTAGGCGTTCGTGTTTAATGAAGCTCTGTTGTAGTTACCTTAATTGATTATCTGGTGCGAGGCAACCCAATACAAACCATTCTCTCCCGCCGTCCCTCCTCTCTCTCTCTCTCTTTCTGTCTTTATTATTTCTGAACCCCTGTAATTATTTCTACTTCTCTTCGACGTGACAACTGCTGACAGAGTTGATAAAATATGTTATCGTTCACAATCGAGTCAACTTCATTGAGCACGTACAGTACACGAATTGAAACATCGTCACAAAGCGGAGGACAGAAAAAGGGTTTTATTGTAGGTTTATGTGAATAGTCCAAAGTGTGTCAATAGTCACGCATACACACATACACAAAAGAAAAAAAGCTGTAGGCGAACCAGCATTTAATTCATTTCTAGTGCGTGGGCACACTGAATTGGGATGGTTTCTTTCATTTTATGAATAGGAAGTTCGTGAACATTTTCTGTAGACAAAAATAACTTGAAAATAATTTGAAAGATAATATCCCTTCCCCACAAGAAACTCTGAGTTTTAGCCAGAACTAGTATAATTTTAGGCGTAATAACATATATTTAATATATATATTTCGTATCCAGATACACCTTGCACCACCCACCACCTCCCCGAAGTCCGTGAACCCCTCCCATAAACCAATTTCTGGATACGTGCCTGACTAATTCTATAGTGTAAATGTAAGGGTGCCTCATGGACGGCGATTAGGGGGGAAAGGGGGGTAATTGCCCCTACTTTTTCTCGAACGTTTGACTAGTTAAAAATAGGATACAGAGAATGCATATTGAAAAGCGTAAAAGGAAAAGGGAGAATTGCTTCCTGATTCTACTAATTTGTCGTCCACTGGTCAAACTACCAAAAGAAGTGAATTGATTAAGATTTTGTGTTATTACCGAGCCTTATTTCGTCAATTACAATTATAAGATATTACAAAAGCATCTTTTCACTCTGTTTAGTTCCAGTAGTTGCATAGTTCTATCAATTGAGAACTATTAGGAAGTAAATTTCGTAACTGAGAAAGTTGATAATGGCCTTTAGTCATCGGCTCGGTCCGGGATAGCGTAGAAGAAAGGATGTGGCGAGGACTCGGGCAGGACCTATCCTGCTTGTCTCTGGTGTACTAAGCATGGCATAAGCTAAGCATTCACATACTATTTTCATGCAGAACTTGTTGCATGTTGGTTAGTAAACATACAGAAAGAAAACTTCGTCAGTGCAGAGACCGGGAATCGAAGCAACGTCATCCAGTTACGTCTTGAAATTAAAATCTCCACATGGAGAGGATTACTTTGGGATTGTATATCACCAGTGATTAAATGGTTCAGCTAAGGTCAGAGGAATATTAAATATGTAGAGAAGTCGGTCCTTGCGGCGATAGTTCAGTGGTAGAACATCGCTCAACTGATATGCAACTGGGAGACCCGGATTCGATTCCTAGTCACTACAGTCACCTATCATTTTTAATATGTTACCATATGTGTAAAGGAAGTTAACATTATCGCGTAGTGTTGCCTTAAATGTGATTCTTTATTAACTTTAACCTATTTTAAATATGTTTAATATGTCTTAAATATGTTTAATATTTGCATATCCCCATTTCTTGTTAAATGGATAATTATGAGCAAATGCGCTTGCAGAACTATTAATTTCTTCTGACAGAATCGTCTTAATGCTGTTCATTTGACAGTAACACAGAATAATGAAATATAATTTATTTAATATTAATTTATTTATCTGCTTAGTTGATTAAAAGTATGTATTTATTTTTAAAAAATGTACTTAAAATTTTAAAATATGTATTTGAAATAACCAAAAAGGACAATACACTTAGAAACTTCTGAGTACCCAGCAAATATTATAGGGTAAGGAAAGGTTATTTGGTGATATAGGGTAATTTGGTGATAATTTTTACGAGACTTGTCACCGAATAGCCCGTTGCCTTTCGAAGCTACTACGAGGTCTGTGTATTAGCACTGTTAAAGAACTTCGAAAGGGAACTCGGCTATTCTGTGACAAGTCTCGTAAGAATCATCACCAAATAACCTCTCCTTACCCTACTACGTGCAACACTTATTATACGAAAGATGACGCGCAAACTTCTTTATATTCATATGATCTTAGGTAAGAATACATAAAATTTGGTAGTTTTGGAGCATATTGCAAATAGCGGTAAGCTTTATCATGAAGAGCGGTAGTTCTTCGAGTGACGTTGACAAATGAGTCTGTTAGCGGCACTCCAATGTATACAGCTAGTTTCGGGTCTAGCCAACTATAAGTCGGATTTTAATGCTTTGAACTTGCATTTGAAAACTCTTCGCCATACTAACGCACCAAAAAAAAAAAAGTCGGTAGGACCTCCCTGGGACCCCCTAAGGCGGTGTGAAAAAAATCAAAAATTCACATTTCTGATGATAGCACTGACCCCAGACCATATAGGCGACCGTAACTTGCGGAATCTTAATCTACGCTTCATACCTTTCAAACAGTGTATCACACGTCAAAATCGGTGAAGGGGTTCAAAAGTTACGACTTTTTTTTTTAGCCGAATCACAGACTTTTCACAAATGATAGAAAAGTGTGTCTGTCATTCTGTGTGTCTTTTTGTTTCAGCCCCAAATGGATGGTACCCGGGTGGGGGTGGGGGGTTAATTGCGGGTTTCAACAAGTTGGGGTAAATCTAAGCTTATTTTTTTTATAGGAGTTACCGTTTTCGAGATAGGGAGCCTACCATGGTTCTTTTGTATGAAGACTATGCACTTTAATTTAACAGACAGCCTTTACAAAATAAGTGATATCAGTATAACAACCCTTTCGGGGTAAAGGGAAGAGTGACGCAAGACTTCAACTCACAAAAGGGAAGTGATATCCATTTTGGGAGTGATTTTCTTTGTGTCACTATGGCGGAAGTGGTTCCACGGTAATAAGATTTAAGATATTTAGAATCCTCCCTTCCGCCATAGTGACACAAAGAAAATCATTCGCAAAATGGATATCACTTCTCTTGTGAGTAGAATTCTTGCGTCACTCTTTCCTTTACCCCAAAAGGGTTTTTATACTGATGGTATTTACGTCTAGGTTCTATGAAAAATTGAAATAAGAATTAACTTTTGCAGCTACTTATAAGCATATTATTTTATTTATTCATTCAACCATTTCCAGATACAGGTCAATTTACGCCATTTTACACTGGATCTGGATATTAACAATAATAACAAGGGGAAGGATTCTGCTTTGGCCGTATTCAAGGTAGCATCCCAGCATTTCCTTCTGGTGTGACTGAGGAAAAACAGAGGAAACCCAGTCAGGGAGGCCTCCACAGTGAATCAATTCCGGGTGAACCAGCTCCGATCCATAGATCTGGTGGAGAAATCCCGCTACCCGGGGGCATGAATGAATGAAAGTGAAGAAAAAAATAGCTAAATCTAAAATTGTTATAAATCAAATCAGAAAAACGCACAAATAATAAATTAAATAAGAACTAAATGACAATAATAAAAATTAAATAATAATGTCACAAACAGATATAAATAAATAAATAACTGTGAATTGTATAGTTCAAGTCACTTGTATATGTAAAATATTGTATGCATTACTAGTAGAAAAAATAAATAGTAAGTTTTCCCCCCAACTCGCGAAAATATGGCCCAGGTTTATTCATCGGGAACTGGGCTACAGAAATATCCCCCTCAATCCTCTTATACTATTCTCCTTTATATATATATACAGATGCTTATCAGAATAATGGAAACACCTGTAGTTGGCAACACGTCAGATGTATGGGTTGGCAGTGGTGTCGTGGCGACCGCAGCGCCGGACTGCTGGTGGTGGTGTGTTAGGTCGGTCTCCATACTACGTCAGGCGTCGTGGAACAGGAGTGTGCAGTGGCTGCAGCAGACGGAGGTAGTGTAAAATGGGAGACCTCTCAGAGTTTCAAAGAGGGCAAATTGTTGGTGCGCGGTTATGTGGAGTGAGTGTGACGGCAGTGGCTAGTGTGTTAGGTGTGTCGCCAGGGACAGTGTCGAAGGTGATGACGGCCTACACAACACACGGGAAAACCACATCGGGGAAGCGGAACAGTGGGCGGAAGAAAAGCATCAGTGACAGGGCACGCCGGGTATTAAAGCGCATTGTCACGCGGAACCGTCGTGCCACTGCGGCGCAAGTGACGGAGGAACTCAATCAGCACCTCCCCCAACCTGTTTCAACAATCACAGTCCGCCGCGAATTGCATGACATGAACTTACGGGGTCGTGTTGCACGGGCCAAACCTCTCATCAGGGACCAGAACGCTTTAGCACGCCGCAAATGGTGCCGCGACCATGCAACTTGGACCGTTGACGACTGGAAACGTGTGGTATGGTCGGATGAGTCACCATTCACCCTATTCCAAACCACGGGCCGTGTTTATGTGTGGAGAACGCCCAAAGAAGCGTATGATCTGCAGTGTCTCCGCCCAACTGTGAAACATGGCGGCGGCACGGTGATGCTGTGGGCCGCAATATCATGGTTTTCATTGGGTCCTGTGGTCACACTTCGCGGACGCATCACTGCCAACGATTATGTCGCAATTTTAGGAGACCACTTGCATCCTATGGTCCGGATGTTGTTCCCGGACAATGACGCCATATTCCAGGATGATAATGCACCCATTCACACAGCTGGAGTTGTTGCAGCGTGGTTTGAGGAACATCGGGATGAAGTTCAACACCTCCCCTGGCCCGCCCAATCCCCAGATCTGAACATAATTGAACATCTGTGGTCCATCTTGGAAACACGACTCCGGCGACGATTTCCACCTCCATCCTCTCTCACAGAACTGGCCGATGCCCTGCACGAGGAATGTTGTAATATTCCACTTGCTACCATTCACGACCTCTATGCCTCCATCCCACGTCGCATCAAGGCTGTTCTGAAGGCGAAAGGTGGCCCGACACCATATTAATCTGGTAAGTTGCACTTTTGTTCAGGTGTTTCCATTATTCTGATAAGCATCTGTATATTATACCAGTTTAAATCTTTGCAATTTCAGGTCCTATGGACTCCGTGGAGACTCCAGGGTGACCACTTGGAGGATGGCCTACCCCAGCTTTGTGGAGAATCCCTTTTAGATTCGTTGCGCCCCTCAGGCGCTCGAAACAAAGCTCTGCTAAGAGAGCAAAGAGGTAGGGGTGGCAGGAAGGTCCTAGTTTTAAAAAAATCAATTCCGGGGTCTTCCGATTACAAGACGAGCACTCTACGAACTTCTTTACTTCCTCCTGGTATTACAGTGCACAATACTTTACATTTGCAGATTTTGAAATAGCAATGAATGTTGATTGTCAGTGGGAACAAATTTACAACGCGAAAAACTTCTTTCTGCGTCACACAATGTTAAATTGTCGCAAATTTGGATTTCGATAAGCAATTACAGCCGTAAAAACGCAATGGCGAGGATTTATTTGTATATTAAAATGACATAAAAATTTGGAGAATATGTGCTGGAGTTTAAACGTAGGAAATACAACAATACGAAAAACATTAAATTAGTCAGTATTACATTAAATTTAACTACGTGAAAACCATTCAAAGCAAAATTAAAGAATTAGAAAAATATGTATGCAGGGGAAAATAAACTAAGAAATATATTTTTAAGTATAAAATGAAACACAAAATATGTAAAAATATGTAAGAATAAACAAGCTTAAAAGATATTACAATTCGTCAATTCGCCCATAAATATGCATAACTACAATTACTGGTACAAGCACATACTGGTATAAATATTGCATTCCATTATTATTTCCACAGCAAATGGAGTGATGGTTCACGTTACTAATAATCGGCTAAATAAAAACTTAAAATTTCTAATTCATGTATACTGGGAAACATCGAGTAGCAGGTGACAGTCACGATATTTTGATGATACCCTGAATCTAGAAAAAGTGACAGTAATCCTGGTGCATGAATAGGAGTTTTGTTGTAGTTGCATACAACTGTCTGAAACTATACATAGACCTACTACAAATAGGAGTTTTTCAAAACCCGACGCTGGGCTGACGTCGGCCCGACTTTCGCCGACCAAATGCCGACGGCGGGCCTGCATCGCCTGGCTTGCTGGGTTAGTTGATAGGTCAACAGTTAACTTACCAAGTAGCTCTTGTAAGTGAAGATATTAAAAATTGTCTCCTCCGAAAGTTGTTCAAAGAAAGCAAAATCAACCATTGTTTCTATTTAAAATTTTAAAGTGGCCCCCAGTAACATTATTCCCGGCACGCCCCTGTTTCCGAAAATTTCGGAACCTTCATTTACTATTTATTTTGTGTTATAGCATCCGAAAAGTCCTGAAAACCCTCTACACCATCTTAATTTTGACCACGAATTAGTCTTCTAGCTGCCAAATGGTATGAGCTATCGAAAAGTGTTCATTCTAAAAGTTGTTCAAAATTTAGCATTTGTTTTTCAATGGGAGCAAAATCAACCCCTATTGCCATTTAAATTTTGAAGTTGCCCCCTCCCCCGTAGAGGTATTCCAGAGACGCTCCTGATTTCAGAAGCATCACCACGTGATTCGGCACATGCACTTTGGTATTAACATTCTTTGTTCCATAAAGTTTCTGCGCATTAAGAGCTGCGTTATGGCACTGTTACGGAATTCCAGAACCACCCTGTATACAACCCAGAGATAGATAATGCAGTGTAGATCCGAAATCGAAAGAAAAAGAAACACTATCAGTATTAGGCAGAGAACGAACCAATTGAAGATCCACAAACGGAACACAAAATGCATTTCTACTACAAAGTTCTAGGAGTGATTGTTTTAAGTTTAATAAAGAGATTTGAGCAGCTTAAACATCACAGCGAGTGTTTCGATTTTCTGTACGCTATTAATAATCTTAAATATATCGTCACCTTGGAGCCAGCAGTTACTATATCCACTTTTTGGCAAAATAGACTTACCACTATAGTCAGAGACCTTCTAGTGACGGGCAACAAACCAAAGCGTTGGCAACAATGCAAATTAACTATGTCCCGGAAAACAAAAACAAATACCAGAAGGTACTATGTCCAACTTGCTGGACATAGTACCTTACCTTCTGGCATGAATTGCTGAAATTCTTAGAACTTGTATTTTTTTACTAGGTCCACACCCAATATCATCAGAGACAGAACTGTTTTATGCAACGAGACCAGGGCACTATTACTTGTGAGGCGCCCTCTGCAGATCATACTTATCCATCATCACTGAGAAAAAAATCACGACTATGGAAAACACGCTTCTGCTTCCCTAACAATGACACAGCGAGCGATCCATATTATCTACATGTACAAGTGAAGACTAGTCCGATTCAGGCGAAGGATCCTCAGGTTTGAGTGAGCAAACATTTTATGTTGATGTGCATGAGCAAACTTTTGATGTTGATGTGAATGAGCAAACCTTGATGTTGATGTGAATGAGCAAACATTTGAGATTGATGTGAATGAGCAAACATTTGATGTTGATTTGAGTGAGGAAACATTTCATGTTGATGTGAATGAGGAAACATTTGAGGTTGATGTGAATGAGCAAACTTTTGATGTGGATGTGAATGAGCAAACTTTTGATGTTGATGCGAATGAGCAAACTTT
>JAGDQP010004575.1:0-15345 GCA_022664845.1 Lepisma saccharinum | reverse complement strand
GTGGATGTGAACGAGCAAACTTTTGATGTTGATGTGAATGAGCAAACTTTTGATGTGGATGTGAATGAGCAAACTGTTGATGTGGATGTGAATGAGCAAATTTTTTATGTCGATGTGAATGAGCAAACGCTTGGTGTTGATGTATATGAGCAAGCTGTTTATGTTGATGTGAATTAATAAACTGTTTATATGAATGAGAAGACTGTTGTTGAGATCACAGATCGAAATGGAAGTGGTGATGAGGATGAAGATCGTAGAAGTAACCCTCAAAGCTGGAAGCAAAATAGACGCAAACGTTTACGAAATCTTGAGCAGACGTACACGACAACAACGAACTCAAATCGAAATGCTCGAATCCCAAGACCTGTTGATTGCCAGACCTCATATCCCATGAACAATGGTTTCAGCTTTGTAACGATCACTGGGCTCTTGGAGATTATGGTAGACAGAAAGATTTTTTAATTCACTGTACAGCTACCAACAACATTAGTAGCGAACAAAAGAGAAATGCGATCGTATTCATTCCACTACAATTGAACATAACCTACAAGAGAGATTGTTCGTGTCAGGAAGAACTTCCTTCTTGCCACACTTGTTGCTGTCCGCAACAAAAGCGCTTCTGGACTAACACATTAACTTCAAGCAGGGAGTACGCCAGGAATGTAGTCGAATAGGGGTGTCTAATGTTATTGAGGGGTGTAATTCATATTCACTTATACACTATAATATATTCATCCATTATATCTTACCACGTATGCATACATGCGCGCGCGTGTGTGGGGGTGTATGTGTGCGCGCGCGCGTTTCTGTTTGTCATACTTTTCAAAATGAGAATTGTGCATAACCACATAAGACAACTTTTTAATTGTGTGTAAATAGCAAACATTGTTATTATTATTATTTTGAATTACTTGCGAAGAAAATCAAACCACTTATTCCTCTGTCGTGAGGTAGGAAACTGATTTTTTACTACGAGGAGATTTGATCTTCACGCTTCGGATCATTTTCATCGATTAGAATGAATTACCAACAGAACTATTATCTTTCAAATAATTTTAGATATTCTTATTTGTCTTCTTGCGCTTGTCTAGCTTTTGCAAGCTTTAATTTGGTAAAATATGGACAGATATCTACTACTAAATTTTAATTACTATGAAAGAGATTATTTGTCTCAACTATGTCTTTAGAGCAAAAAATAATACATTTTAAATAGAATAAGCTCTACTTTTCTCAAGCTCCCCTGGAAAGTATATCAACATTACATCACAGTTAATAAAATAACTTAGTGGAAATTGTATGCACTTCTTATTCCAGGGTTGTCGGATCAATGCCCAAAGTGATCGACTTCATTGAGGCTTTCCAAACAAATGCTGAAATCAGGGTATCCACTTCCACAAATTCAATTCTCCCTAACAGTGTTAAGGTGAATTGACCTACAAATTGTAAAATATCATTTTAAGTTTTTTTATTTATTTCGGAATGCTCAATGAGAAGCAGAAACAAATTAAAAATGCAAAATTCAACTTTTGGCCAATAAGGTTATTTTCAGGTTAGTCGCTAACATGAGGAACGTTTCTGGTATCTATTTTTCGCTTTTCTGTCGCTACAAATCAAAGCATTGATGGACGTTTCAATAAAATTCTTTAAACTTTCACAACGAGAAACTCATGATCTTGTTTCTTTTTCAAATCATGCAGAAATTTGCCACACTGACGTTTCGAACACCTAAAATCATGTCTACTAACTCAAACCTAAACTAATGGTACGACATTCCGTAGAGCGCCAACGTGTACCAGACGGCTTTTAGCTCGGCCTGAGCCTGAGATGCTTGAATGCCATAAATAAAATAAAAATTCAAACGGCTTTTCGTTGGGTAGTATGTAGTCAGCGCATCGGCTCTCGTCGCAGTTGTACTTTGGCTCCCGTGATCCCAATTTGCTCCTTCTTGAATGCAAAGTGTCTCCCCAATATTTATCACGATACTGGATAAGTATCAAATTTCTGCGAATCGAACCGGGAACCGTTCTCACCAAAGGCGAGAGCGTTAACCGTATGGATATCCTGGAGCCAACCCAGAAACAAATCCTGACTGGACCACGGCATGCCCCCCTTCCCACCCCGTCTCGATTTTCGAACCGTATAAACTCTGCAAGAAAATGGCGAATCATAATTAACAGAAACGGGAGAATATTCCATGGTTTGTAATGGGTTCCAGTACGCCAAAGATTCCAAGTAATAGATGTCATTATTACTTTCATGCACGTAAAAACCTATTAACACTTTTGACTTCGGCCCGTCACGATTCGATCCTTTACACCAAGTTAAAATCCAGAAACACCCATGCCTCTAGGGGGACTCGAACCCGGGACCTTCAAGTCGTTGCCCTTACGCCTTATACCGCACGGCTACCCGGTCGGCACATGCATGCACGTGGCTATTAAAATATTAAATTTAATGAAATATTAAAATTTTCAGAAATCCCGATTCCCTGATGAAGTGTTGACTACCACAGCGAGAAATCTCTCTTCTTCGAATTTCAAATATTGTCAGTTCGAATATAAATAAGAGAAAGCGCACGCACGGCTGCGCTGCTAAATATTTCATCTGAGAGTAGAGTTTTAAAAAAATGGGAAAAAACAATGTAGCCATGTCATACTATCTTGACTAAGGAAATTGTTTGAGATCTCTCTTTTTTATCTTTAGCAACAACGTAGCACGTTCAGGGGGAAAGAAGAAGCTATTTTAACTATTGTATGTCTGTATGTGTGTTTTTGCTAGTCTGTACGTCAGGAAATTCAGTACGTCGAGTACTGAAGTGTGGCAGAAGTGAGTGAGTGTTTGAATGATACCTTATTTAACTGGGATCTAAGTGGGGAAACATATGACTTTGTCTACAGCCACTTGTGGTATGTCTGTAACTGTATATATGAGTATATGTCTAAACATCACGAGCTTAAACTACAAGTCCAGCAGCGTTAACACTTCCGAAGATTTATTTATTTCTGGTATCTACATATACAACTCGGAAACTATTTTACATTGGAGCTTAGCAACAACAACAAGCATGAACAATAGCAAAGGGAATTGGACGGAAAGGGACATAGCCTTAAAATAAGATATGATCCAGGCATTCGCATAATAAGACTTTTATGAAAACTTCAGTCAGGATGGCCGTCTCCAGGAATGGAACCCTGGACCTCCGGAAAACAAATCCAACGCCAAAGCATTGAGTCACGGCCGCTCGGTGTTTCATTTCATATCGATTTTGTTTCACAAAATGTTCGTTATCGTTGACATGGATGAATTCGACCTGTTTTCTCTTGAGGGAATGATGAAATAAAACCCTGAAGAACACCGATTTAGGTATTGGGAAGGTCGGCGCATCAAGTTTGTAAACATTGTTACTTTTATTTCCATTTATTTAGTTATTAAACAAAGATTCACTTAAATTAGAAACATAAATACATATGTACGAACTCATAAACGTAGTTCCTTTGTTTCAATAATCCTGCTCTTCATTGTGACGCGTTTCGCCTTTTCCACTGTGCACACAAAATAACTGAATAGATAATGAGTGAATGTTGATGTGCATCTGAAGTGAGTCTATCATCTCTGCACTCCAACACCGCAGGGAGCAGTCACAAAACAGGTGTTTTCATACGGAGATGTTTATTGTATTCTTCCTCATTTCTTTTGCTGCTGATGGATTTCTGTGAGGTGACAAGAAAGGAATCCAGCCCAAAAGAAGATATTTCTTCGAAATAAATGCAATACTGCTACCAAGATTTGATTGTGTATTACCATAACTGCCGTATTTGTAAATCGAAATTCCAGGAATTTCTCACTATTAAATGTCGCGAAAGAACACCCCTCTTAGGGGGGTGTCCAGAGATTTTCCTTAGGGGGTGTTGTCGAAGTCTAGGGAGGGTGTTAGGGGGGTGTAGCGTACTCCCTGCCTTCAAGATCGCTGGGGTCAACATGAACCATGGAAAAACATCGGATGCTGCTGTTCTGAAAGTCAAGCAGCACATTGGCAGTTACCTTATCATGGAAAGTCATTATGTTAGACTAAAGTAAAGAAGAAATAACTTGACAGCAGATTGTCGTGCAAAAACTGTGTAACCAGTATCTACAGCGATGCCATGAAGAACATTTTCATGAAGTTGTGTCCTACAAATATTGTCATAATTTTTGCACAGATTATAATTTATCATTTTTTCGTTCCCTCAAAGACTTGTGTCAACTATGTGAACGATACAAAAGATCATCAGCTGAAGAAAAGAAACAGATGCAAGAAATGTATGATGTGCACATTGCCAGAAAAGAGAGAGCTCAGGTAGCCGAGAAAGAAGACAAGGAAAAAGCAAACAACGACAAGTCATTCTGTTCTGCAACAGTTGATTTGCAATGTGGGCTGCAGCTTGCAAGCGCAGAAATTTCTCTGTTGTGTTACAGCCGAAAACTGAACCTTCACAACTTTACTGTTCACCAGACAACTCTTCTAAAAGATGCTTTTTGCTATTATTGGCCAAAATATAGCGGTAAGCGCGGAAGTTCGGAGATTGGTTTCTCTTTATATATTTGTGGCTTTCTCATGTACCTAAAACTGTCACAGACGTTTCAATTTTCTCTGACACATACGCCGGTCAGAACAGAAATCAAAATTTGGCTGCTTCATTGTTGTATGCTGTCCAAATGATAATGCTTTCGACAATAACTAAAATATACATTGAAAGTGGGCATTTCACAAATGGAATGCGACTCAATGCATTCAAGCATCGAAAAGAGAAGTGGTACCTTCCAATATACTCACTGATGCAGTGGCATGATGTATTTTTAAGGGCTAGACGAGGCAGGGGGAATTCCCGCCTATATTGGGAATACTATTGAACATAGTGGTTTTTTTTTATTTATTTACTTGCGAAACTGAGTAAGGAAATAATCAAGAACCGGAAAATTTATGAAAATGACAACCAGGTCATATGGCTTGGCATTAACAGCTACGGTACGTTTTGAAAAGAAACCCTGGTGTGATTAGGTTCAGTTATAACTTTGCAGAGAAATCATTCAAAAGAATGAACGTGTTCGGAAGAAGAAGACCCTTGAAGATGTCTGCAAATCTTCCAAAGCTCTACGACACACCTCTCCCAATATCAAAGGCAAAAAAGGAAGATTTGCTGAAGCTGTGCAGCAACGAAGTCATTCCAGAAGACGTACATAGATGGTATGCATCAATCCCCGCATATTCAAGTCGAATTAAAGACCAAGTTCCTGCACGAATTTACTTTGACTCCAGAAGTGATTCTGACTATTAACGTAGAATAACAAAGAATGATACATAATTTTATATATTGCTTGCGTTTTCCGTAGCTGATTTTCTTTTTCCCATTTGTTACTATTGTCTAAAGACCAGGCCTAACTATAAATCTACAATTATTATTCATTGTAACAATGTTTAAATTTTTATCTTCCTATGTAACAATTGTAAATACAGATAAAAATAAATTATTATTCTGTTTTTTCCATAAGTTGAGTATTTTAATAATTTGCCCCAAACAAAAGATCATAACAAAATTTTAAAAATTGACACAAAAAGAACTTGGCTAGTTGCCAAAATTAACAGCAAAAAAATACTATGTCCGTCACTTTTACTAAGACAGTGGCTATATGACGCAGTATAATATGTAGGAGGAAAACTTGTTACTTATCTAAATAATGCTGGGATGGAATATAAACACACGTTCGAAATTTAATGAATTAAAACTGATTTTATGTAGAACTTCAAACTTTCAAATTGGATTTTCTCAAAACTAGCTAAAGTGGACATAGTACCTTCTGACTTTAAGGTGACGTCATGCTATCTGAACTTTCATCTGAAAAGTGTACTAAGCTTATCAGCATTTCATCACATAAAGAATCGAGAGATACGAACTCCATTATTTAAAAAGACGTACTGAAAGTATTATCCGCTATAATTAAGCCTAAAAAAGAGAGACTTTACAACTAATTAAGGAACACGACTTTGCTCCAAACGTCAGTGTTGGATTTCATTTAGGATTTTTTTTTAGTTTTGCCGGCAACAGTGACAAGTGGAAAAGGAAATTGTTCGAAACTCAAGCAAATTAAAAAAATCTAGCAATGGTCTTCCATGTCTGAAACACGGTTGAGTGGTCTAGCGATTATATCGATAGAGCCGTGAACTGGCTGAAACATTGGACTACGGAAAGAATTTTTCAGTATCAAAGCAACAAAAGTTTCTTTCAATTAAATTATGATGAATCACTGAATTTATTTATTTATCCTTTTTCAAAATATTAAAATAGAAGGTAATATTAGGCTTTACTGCAATATTGGAGTTCTCATATTTTGTTCATTTTGAATTTGAATTTTTATTTAAGGCTTTTAAGCAACTTTTTGGCTCAGGCCGAATATTTTGTACATGTCACAAATTGCGTTGGAAACACGTTTTGGTACAAAATACTACCACACATTAAAAGTTTTCATCATGACTAAACATATTTTCAGTTTGTGTAAAGTCTCATATGTCAAAATAATATATTCACGCTAAGTTTTTATGTCGTATTATTATAATTATTACTGCAGATATTAACACGAGTTGGTCATAATAATTTTAGTATTTTTTGTTTTAGAAAACCAATGCATTTACCCTTCGATTTTTTTTTATATAACAACTATAAAGTAATTATAACTTAAAAATTGTATTACTGGTTAATGGGTGGGGAGTTAAAGGGGCGAGATCTGACATTACCTCCCAGAGGGGTAAAATAGCTAGCGCCGGCCCTGCTCCAACCTACTTAACCATTGAAACAGTATAGATTTATATGTATAATGAATCATATCACCTAATGGCGTTAGAAATTTAGAACGTTATAAATTTGTTCTATTACCTGTTCACTGATAATAAACAATAATACAGATAATTTACTTATTCATGCAGAAGAATAATATGATTCTCATCTTTCGGAAAACCATAGCAGTGTAAGTAAAATCAGATGCAAATGCAAATAATAAAAAAACTCTACAGTACTACTAGTTCGTCTACCTTTCGTCAGATGGCAGCAGATTCAGACTCCAGATTGGAAAATTAGATCTTCACTTCGTTGGGCAGATGTCACCATCAGACGGCTTTCTTTCTTTTCTGGTTATTATGGTAACAATTGTGCTAAAGTATCATCGAATAGAAATCTTAAAAAAGCAACTTCATAAACCGATAAGAATATCTAAACCAACATTATGCAAGCAAAGAAATATGTGTTCTGGATACCAGGAATTTCCGAAAACACTGCAGTGACTAATAAGAGAGTGAAATAATAATTAGAGCAGCGTTTCTCAACCTTTTTCATCCTGCGACCCCCTTTCACCATGTTTTCTAGCCGGTGGTGACCCACAATTATTTTATTTTGTGTAATATTTGCTTTTTATTTTAAAACGTAACAGATTATTTCCTGTATTTATAATAAATATCTTAATTATATTATCTAAAACTATTCAGCAAACTGCATTGTCTTTAGTAATTATTAAAAACAGCAAGCAAAATAAAATACCTGCTTTGAAATTTATTAGTTTTAACCTACAAAACCCTAGTTAAATTTATTTTTTCACCTTCCTTCGCGACCCCCTTGCACACATCCCGCGACCCCCTGGTTGAGAAACCCCGAATTAGAGGACTTTGTCATTACATCGTAATTTTTTACAATTTTTTTGTGATAATTATTAATTATCATTATGTTTAAAGCTACTTTTGCATATAACTTTTTATTTTCATTAGTTCTTTTGCAGGAATTTGATGAACTGACATTGTAATTCCTTATTAAAAATGAATTATTCTTTTTTTTTAACGTTGAATCGCTAAGAAATAAGCGAATTTCTAATGGATTGAAATTAGATTTTCGTGGCATTTTAAAGTTTGTTTCAGTACGATGTTTCATGTCCTTCATTTCGTCTGTTATCAGTAAGTTAGAAATGCTCACCGTAAACGTGGTCAATAAACATGCCAATTGAAGATAAATGAATTTTATGGGTGGCACTATGGCTTTCGCCCGTTCCGAGTCAGAAGATTGAAAGACGTCCTGATAAAAATTCTAAAGTATACAAACAACGGTTTGTTATATTTTAAAGATTGATAATGCTGAATTTTCTGAGTGTTGCAGCGAAGGGTCTGTTTATACCCGTTTCTTTACTAATGTTAAATATTAATCCCACAAAGCAATTTTAGCTGACTCAAAAATAAATGAAGCTTTCTTGACAAGTGCTTCTAAACGTAGCAAATAAAGTCGAAAAAGTTTAAATAAGGTTGATAGTCAACCTTAAGGTTTAAATAATAAGCAGTCTAGTTACAAGAATCAATGTTGAGATAGACTTAACAGGACAAGAAAAGAAACATAATATACTTATTTAAATAAAATAAAAACGTTGCCCGGGGTAGGAGTCGATCCGAGGACTAGCACACCAATTCGATAATTTAGTCCCTAATGGGAGTTCGCGAAGATTAGCTTACGGCGAAACAATTCTGGCACGTGATGAGGCTTCGGCGCAACGAGAACACAACAGAAGTGAAACGAAATCAAATTCAAATAAATTTTTAAGTTTAAGAAGGTTCCTCCCATAACTGGTTGTTCCCAACAAGCCTGAATTAGAATAAGAACCAAACCACTTATGTCATTCCTACAAGTTAGAGTTAGTTTTATGCTTGTTTATTACGTTCAACACAATATCAAGTTTAACAAGCTCAAGCAAGAGATTGACAACCTTAAGGCGACCATACGTCCCGGTTTTTATAATGATGTCCCGGTGTCCCGATAAGGACTAATTTTGTCCATTTATTTTAAGAATAACGGATATAATGTAAATAGTGAGAGAACGATTCATAATATGAACTTGAATGATTTAACAATACTGCAGTTCATGGACTCGCAAGTCAGTTGCGTCAGCTGAGTATTAGTCAGCAGTACTCATGTTACATACAAATTACGATAGTATTTTTGGCACTTTCAGATAGGTAGTGACAGGGGGGAGCTTTGTAATTTTCCGCGAATTCTATATCAGCAAAGATGCCAACACTAAACATTGCACTTGTAAAGTATCTCGATTGTTGGTGTATTAATTCACTTGATCAGTTCGTTGAACGAGTTCATGTATAAACGTGTCGAGAATGTGGATTTAGTTCCTCCCTTTCTAGTTTCGGACATTGGTCATTGATAACGCCGAAACGTAAGTGTACATTTAATGAAAGTTTACAAAAGGGATTTCCTTTCCTGAAAAACAAAAAAGAAGATACGGTATTTTGTATTGTGGGAGGAGAAGTGGGGGAGGGCTGTCCCGGTAAGAAGTTCTGAAATTATGGTCGCCTTAGACAACCTTGTTACAAGTTGACATGCTACTTGGTATTACTTCTTTCTACCTGTCCTGAATCTAAGCTATGAAGTTATTAAAAATCACAAATATCCATGCCCCAGCAAGGTTCTTAAGCAGATCAGCGACATTCAAGATGACCGCCTTTAACATTCCCATGAACAAACTTTCGGTGGGTCGAGATCGAGCTTTTGGCGGCAAAAATCCATGATTACATGTTGACAAAACGTGACATTCAACCGGCCAGGGCGGACCGACGTCGAGCCGCTAAATCCCAACTTACACCCACCGCATTCCCAACCAAAACAGCATCTTTTCAGATGGCGAAAATAGAGAACTGATCCTGTTGATTGATGGTTACTGACCACCAGTATAATATTTTAGTTGTACTTTGTCCAATGCCTTCGTAAAGATATATTAATTTGTACATTTTCCAGTAGGCCGCAGCCGGATTCGAGCCTAGAGTTTGTTTGTTGTCCGTCACCCTTGCCTCTACTCTATCCAGGTGTGTTCTGAATGACGCACATCTTTTTTATTACTTTCTGTTTGTGAAGTAAAGGCTTGAATTTCGTACTATAATAGTTGATTGGATCTTGTGTTAAGGCAATCATTCTTTCCAAAAAAATGTTCTGGGGTTATTTTTAGGGATGGACACGAGCGAGTTCGAGTCGAGTTTTCATTAAACTCGACTCGACTCGTAAGAGAAATCTTTCAACTCGACTCGACAAATATTTTCCAACTCGGCTCGAAACTCGACTCGAAATTCACTCGAGTTTCGAGTCGAGTCGAGCTAAAACGAGCCAAATCGAGCCAAATCCTACAGTATGTCTCTATGCTGTCTTCTTGGGATAGCCAAAATTTCCGGACAACCAGATGACAAATTATCCGGTATAACCATCCGGATTTTATCCGTCATCCGAATATTACCCGTTATCCGGATATTAGCCGACATCCGAAAATTATCCGCTATCTGTCCGGATATTACATGACATCCCCATATAGTCCAGTCATTAGGTACTTTTTGGGTGCAAACGATTGAGTAGTTTTGAAATTTGGCACAATTGTATAATTAAGAGCCCTAACTTTAATGCTAAATTTGTAACCTTGAATTGGGAACAGCAGGTCGCGCCGCTATCTTCAAAAATGGCGGCTGAAAGGCAGATTTTAGCATAGAACTTCATTCCTGTAGGTTTTAGAGCAAATTTTTTAAATTGAAAATTTCAGAGGATTCTCAATGTAAATTTCCTACAAAGTAACTTGTATAAAATTTTTGAAAATGCCGCCATTTTGAATCAAAACTTGCTGGAAAACAACTATAGACTGTATGTAAAGAATGCCCAGTCCAAATCAAAACCACTGAAGTTAGACAAACGACATTTGATATGCTGATGTATCATCAAGAGTAGATTACGGGAAAATTACAAAATTTGGAGAAAATCGTCATCTTCAATCCAATATGGCGGACAAATCATATATTCATATATATATATATATATATATATATATATAAAGAACAGCAGAACACCCAGGCCGAACCGCTGGAACTAAATAAACGAAATTTGGTATAGATGTGTACCTTCAAGAGTAGATTGCGAGAAAATTACGAAATTTGAAAAAGTCGCCATCTTGAATCCAATATGGCCAACAAACGTATATATGTCGAAATATACCCAGGCCGAACCGCTGCAGCCAGAGGAACGAAACTTGGTATGAAAATTTGTCATCAAGTGTAGTTTACATAAAATATTGAAATTTGAGAGACTCGACATATTGGATCCAGCATGGCCGAGAAACATACATATCTAAGATATGCACATATATTTTATTCGGTTCTGTTGGATTGAAGATGGCGATTTCTTTTTCAAATTTCGTAATTTTCTCGCAACCTACTCTTATGGCACGCATTTATGCCAAATTTCATTTACTTATCTCCAGCGGTTCGGCCTGGATGTTCTACTGTTCCTTATATATATATGATTTGTCCGCCATATTGGATTGAAGATGACGATTTTCTCCAAATTTTGCACTTTAACCGTAATCTACGTCTGATGATACATCAGCATATCAAATTTCGTTTGTCTAGCTTCAGTGGTTTGGACTGGGCATCCTTTACGTATATAGATGTTTTTCCACAATTTTTGATTCAAAATGGCGACATTTTCAAATTTTTTATGTAAGTAACTTTGTAGAAAATTTACATTGCAAATCCACTCTAATCTTCAATTTTAAAAAATCTCTAAAACCTACAAGATCTATGCTAAAATCTGCCTTTTGGCCACCATTTTTGAAGATGGCGGCGCGAGCGGCGGTCCCTCAAAGTTAAAAATTTAGTCTTATAGATAGGGCCCCCAAGTGTACACTTCTGCCAAATTTCAGAACTTCTCAACCTTTTGCACCAAAACATCCTCCAAAATAGGACTAATAACCGTCATCCGATGCCGGCCAGGTGGCCGAGCGGGCTGCGGTGGTAAGCCATCGGTTCCAAGGTTCCGGGTTCGAGTCCCGGCATGGGTGTGAATGTTAACAGCTAAAGGCTAATCGTGACGGGCTGAAGTCCAAAGTTATTAGACTGGCCCATATAAAAATAGAGTGTACCAAAGTTTACTGATGAGTAGTTATCCATCCTATATCTGAATAATCTTCTATCCAGATTTGGCCATCTCTTGTCTTCCCGTTTGGCCAATTCCGTTTGGCCAATTCCGTTTCACCTAACGAGAAATTTTGACGTCATTAGTACACAGCGTTATTATGTTTTTCGAAAATAAAATCCTGTTTTCATATGTATGGTTAAGCTCAGGGGTGGATTTTGGTTTCATTTTTTGGTCTGGCCCACTACTTAGCGGGAAAATATACTGCGTGGAAGGGGAAGGGTTATATAGCCGGCGACTGGGGGGCGAGAGGAGGCAGTTGACCCCCACCCTACCCCACCCACACACATATACACTTTTCTTGAGCATTCGACTAGTGAAAAAAGATACAGAAATTACGGATTTAAAAACTTACGTGAAAGAGGAGAATTGCCTCCTCATTCTCGAGTAATTTGTCACTTACCGACCACACTACCAAATAAAGTACATTTATTACGTTAGGAGTTTGTGTCATTGGCTCTCCTTATCATCTCGATTAATATGAGATGTTACAAAAGTTATATTTGCACTCTTATTCAAGTCTAGTGATTGCAAAACTCTTTAAATTTAGAACTAGCACAAAGTAAAGATCGTTACTGAAAAGATATTTCCTACTGACTAGTTAGTTGTTGAATGTGAATTGTTATTTATGGTTTTCAGGCATCTTTCTCTTTTATATTGGGCAATCCTCTGACTGATTAAATGGTTTAGCCGATGTAAAAGTATTATCACATATTCAGCGAAGTCATCGCTGCAGCCATAGCGTAATGATAGAACAAGTAACATGCAACTGGTGCACGCGTGTTCGATCCCGGTCACTGCAGTGATCGACTTATCGCTGCATTTTTCAACTTGCGATTCTATTTTAACATTATCTTGTCTATTTATTTATGTTGATATATATTTACTATTTTAGTATACTGCGTTTCTGGTTAAATTTGTAATTATGACCAGCTGTCCATTCGTTTCGGCCAGAGCGTGGATAATCCGGATGTTAGTAATCCGAAGCATCGAAGATCCGAATTGGCGAAAAAGAAAAAATCGAACCAGCAACTTTGACCGTCGGGATCGGCATGTGCAATGGGTATCATTGCTTCATGAACTGTATGCGCTATAGCGGAGATGGTTTTATGTTGTCAAGTAGGTATATTAGCAGAAGGTAAACCTTCTGGTAAGAATGTTTGCAAAATATACTACAATCATTTATTAATACAGAGAATTATGTTTTCCGCGGGCAGCGGTGGCTCAATGGTAAAGCGATCACCTCTGGTGCTAGAGGTCGTCCGTTCGATCGCTGCTAATGCCATGTAGGTTTTGTGGTAGACAAACACCGTGTGCGAGGGTTTTCTGGTGATTCTCTGGTTTTCCTCCCACTTTCTTCATTTCACCAATTTATCTTATCATCATCCATCCAAAGTTGCCTAAAGGCCTTAAAATAATAAAAATTAAAACAAAATCATTTTAATAGAATGTTTAAAACGGTTTTAAAAATACGTAGTAATTATTAAGAATATGCTTTAAATACTGTATTTTTATTATAATTTTGGATGGATAGCGTATTTTAGTCACAAAATATTTTCGTACCTTAAATAACAACCTCACCATGAACCTAACTAGGATTGATTTATAAAATATTGCTTTAATTTTTTTAAACGTTTCCAAAGTATCTTTATAGAAGGAAAATGTTTTGCGAATAATAGGAATATATTATTATAACATTATTAAATTTACAAAATAAAGTCCTAATTTACAAAAAAGAAAGTTAGAAAATTATATAAGGTGCAATATCAATTTCAAACCTATAATTCTGTTATTTGCGCCTAGAGTGAACGCGCGCTATTTCACTTCACTCCACACAGACATTCATCGTTTTGATATTTTTTAACCTATGGCTTTACATTTAAGTTTTTTTTAATATCTTGCCATAATCTTGCCGTTAGAAACGTACGGTATAGCTCTTTTAGGCAAGATGACAGGTTTCAAAGATGCACATTCTCGAATGATATTATTGCGTCAGTTAAAAGAAGTGAATGAAGGGAAATGAAGAAAGAAAATAATCGGTGGAACATTTGCGTTTCTAATATTTCGTTCCGTATTAAATGCAAGAAATTTGAAATCTTATTGCCGAGCAGCCGTAGCTGTTAGTAGAGCGCTGGCTTAGAAAACGGAAGATCCTGGTAACTATTCCAGCATCCGCCCATCCGAACTTAAGCTTTTCCTCAGTTACACCAGGTAAATGCCGGGATGGTACCTACAAACTAGGTCCTGACCGACTATCTTCCAATATCCTCTCCCCGCCCTATCCCAGTCTAAACCTGACTTGTGAGATGCCTAAAGGCAATATGTACACACACGCACAAACACTATAACACAAATTAAAATACACACAGGCAAATATTCACAGTCCCACGACAACAGGCAAACCAAGTTGAACTTTTAACACCAATCAAATGCGTAGAAATCACCACAAAATGCTGAGAAAATAAATAAAATAATATTGCATATTTTATTTCAGGGAAGAAGCAATGGCAGTGAGATTGGCCGGCTTTCTTTGACTGCTGCCATGTTTTATTGCCAGCTACTGCATGTTTTGTGTCACTTCATTCTATTTTCCAAAAATCAGCTGAAAAGCGGAGGGAGACCGGTGGTGGTCAGGAGGTGTATTGAATGGAGGCAATGAACTTGGTTCTTTTACCAAAGACAGGGAGGGTTGCAATGGAGAGACACTTGGTGCAATAAAGTACAGCGAGAGAGAATGTCGATATATTTCCTTTCATTTGTCACTGTAGTGTTGGGAAAGATTTCGACCAGCAGTCAAAGGTGCCCACTCATTGATCCGCGTGTTTTTGAAAAAGAAAGAAAGAAGGAAGGAAGAAGAAACCTATGGTGTTAAATTTCAGCTTTTCAGAAAAAATATTTATGCGGGTGATTCTAGCAGACATTCCAGCAGACAATTGTGAAAAACTACTATGCAAACGCAATGTTGCCAGTACAAGGAAAATAAAAGTACACACGTAAAGAATACGGTGATTTTAGCAGACATCTGCTACAATTTATTATTATTATTATTATTATTATTATTATTATTATTATTAATATCATCACTATTACTACTACTACTAGTAGCAGTAGTAGTAGTAATACTATTATTAATATTATTATTATTATTATTATTATTAATGTAGTTATTATTATTAATGTAGTAGCAGCAGTATAAATATTACACATATAATCATCACTACTATTATTATTAATCCTATTATTATTATTATTATTATTATATATTATTATTATTGTTCTGTTGAGTTACATAACATAAGAAATTTTCAACCATCTCAACAATTGA
>JAGDQP010004574.1:68082-84112 GCA_022664845.1 Lepisma saccharinum | reverse complement strand
TTTAACATACTAACAGGCAAATACAGCAAAACTCCTTATCCCATCATTCATCAAAACCAACCTCTCTTGACGGACACCGACAAAGCTGCCGCCTTCGCTGAATACCTTCAGGAGATATTTACTCCCCTCCAGTCCAACAGCACTGAACCCCATCACCCAGTTCAAAAGACTCAATCTTGCATCTCCATTCTTACAACCCAACATTAATCATAGGATCTCCCAAACAAATCCCCTCACCGCACCTATTGCAGTTGCAGATATCACACACATCACCACGACAAAACGTAATTCCGCACCTGGCATGGACAACATCGCATACAGGCATATCAAAGAAGCTCCTTATAATCTCATATACCTTCTCGCCAACATATACACCTTCATACTCCGTACCGGTTACATACCCACTGACTGGAAAACCTCAAAAACTCTGATGTTCTTGAAACCTCACAAACCTCCAGACGCCGTATCTTCTTATCGTCCAATTCAGTTGACTCCTACCTTCAGCAAAATTCTTGAACGCATCCTTGTCCATCGTCTACATATCCACCTGAACGACCACAACCTTATTTCTTCCACCCAAGCAGGCTTTCGTCCCGGATATAGTATTAACGACCAACTCCTTAGGCTCACAACCCTCATCAGTCATCACTACAACAAATCTCAACCATCTTGTCTGGTTTTATTTGACCTCGAAAAGGCCTTCGATAAAGTCTGGCACGAAGCTCTGATCCACAAACTTCTTTCTTTCCGTCTGCCTATCGCCTACCTGCGCTACATTTATAATTTCCTCACAAACCGACTTGCCTATATCAACATAAATTCTACCCTTTCACATCCCATTTTCCTACATTCTGGAGTCCCTCAAGGTTCTTCCTTCTCACCACTTCTCTACCTCCTGTTTGTCGCCGACTTTCCCCTGCTTCCTGCAAATATTCAACTATTTCAGTACGCAGATGATACGGCCTTCCTCGCCCGTGCTAAAACCATCCAACAGATCAACATTTGTATGAATGAAGCTATACAACGTTTCACAAATTGGTGTGATAAATGGCGACTCAAAATCAACCCACATAAGACACAAGCCATCGTTTTCATCCCACCAAAACAACGGACTCGCATTCAACGCAACCCAAATCATCTCTCAATTACCATCCATAATACACTCATAAAACCAACCAAAACAGTTACTTACCTCGGAATTACATTTGATCATCATCTCACTTGGCGTCCACATCTCAGCACTATCGCATCCAAAGCTTACAACAGGTTAAACCTCCTGAAACGCTTAACAGGTACGACATGAGGCTTACAGGCAGAAGCAGTTCTTAACACATACAGAGTTTTCCTTCGACCTGTCCTCACCTATGGCTTCACCGCTTGGATCTCAGCTGCCTGGTTCTTTTACCACAAACAACAAATACTGGAAAGACATGCCCTGCGAACAGCACACCGTATCAGACTACCCAGCCCCACAGCCGAACTCTACGACCGTACCCCATTCCCACATATACTCTACCATCTTGAACAGCTTCGCAACAAATTCATCCGAAAACGCCTCGAAGTTCATCATCCTTTACTTCTCGATACCATGCATGCCACCACTACACCAGAACCTCAAAATACGTTACCAGCCACTCCACTCTCCCTACTTTTCTCCCTCTACCGCCATACCATACCCCCACATCACCCTGACCAAGATTTCCTCCGCTCTTACCATAGTCCCGACACTCCTCCTTTCATAGCACCTTCATACTTTGCACAGTAATAATCACTTACTAACAGGGTCCATACTGTCCTCATCAGTTCAGAGTAACCCCTGAACAGAAGATAACCAGCATTCGTTTCACTAACAAAATCCACGTGTTGTGATGTCAAAGCGCACCTCACTACCATCATCATATCCTTAAACCCACCAATAAGATGATTATGAGGCAAACTCATAATACCCCGATTAATTGAATAAAGAAAATAACGACTGATGAACTAAAATCCCTTTGACCAACATCCACTTCCTAAAATCCACACCTTCCCCTACATCCCTTTCCCCATAGAGGGTGTACCCCTCTGCACGGGTCCTAGCTGCGGCTAGGAAAAAAAACTTCAAAATATCCATCTTCTACCTCCTAATATACACATTTCTCAATATGCTGATGACACAGCTTTCCTAGATCTCAGTAAATCCATTCAACATATAAATAGTACCATGAACGAAGCAATACACATTTTTTCATCTTGGTGCAATAAATGGGGTCTCACTATCAACTCTCATAACACACAGGCCATCGTCTTCATCCCCCCAAAACGTCACTACCGTGTCAAACGCAACCCATCCCAACTCGCTTTAGCAGTTAACCACAACCCAATCCAACAATCCAAACACGTACGTATAGCGTTCCGCATAAACCTTCCAAGTCCAACTCGAGAATTATACGACCAGATTACTTTCCCACATCTATTACTACATCTTGAAAACCTCAGAACAAAGTACGTAACAAAACGACTCGAAACAAATCACTTACTTTTCCACGAAATTATACATTCTCATCAAGTACTCAACACACAACCCATCCACACACATACACCACTTTCGCTACTCTTTACACTTTACCAAAATAAAATTACACCAAACCACCCTGACTATGGACTTGCATCAACTATCAATGTTCAAAACATCTCTCATTATCTTGCACCTTTATATTATGCTGTGCACAGTAGTCATCAGTGTACTAACAGGGCTTCATTCGTCTCCCATCTAATCCAGAGTCGCCCCTGGATAAGAAGATAAACCAGCATCTGTTAACTAATCATTTTTCAGTGTTGTGACGTGTATCGCACTTCTTGTTCATCTCTCACTCTATAATAATGGAAGACTCCCTAAAAGTATGATTATGAGCAAAAGCTCATAATGGCCACAAACATAATATACTAAAGGAGAAAATAAAGTATTAAAGTAATCTAAAACCCCTTACCCCATCCACATTCCTAAACCTCCCTATTAATCTCTACCTCCCTTCCCTAATAGAGTGTACAGCCCTCTGCTGGGTGCTAGCAATGGCTAGCAAAAAAAACTTCAAAGTAAAGGATAGATGATAAAGGATAGAGGAAAATGTAGATTATTTGTATATTATATTTCAAACCTCTGATTTCATAAACTTCTAATTTTAGTTAGATGTTTTGGAGGATTTCTTTATGATCGTTTTGGCTGCTCTGAGAGCCGTGGTGATTGTGAATAGACACCTCTAAAGACTTTTAAACGTCGTCCAATTGGGGCATGTTCATAGTTAGAATTTTTATATGTTCAATCTATAGTTACATCGAAGGTAATCCATGAAAGCAACCCTGAGATTAAGGGTATAAAAGTGTTTTAGTGGACCGCGCAGCAGCAACTTGAGGACTATATCAAGACCGCGACTTACATAAGTTATTCTGAGTATTGATGCTAATTGGTCCCGTTACAAAGTCATAACTTAAAACTTTTCAATATGTGTATGTTTGAAACCTAACAACCCTTGGCATGACAGAGCAAATAAAGAAATGTGTACACGTATAAACAGAAATTTCCATAAATTCTCTTATCTCTAAATAAAGTGGTGTCAGGAGAGGTATTCACAAATTTAAATACCATATTTTTTAAAATTTCAAACATTTCACTAATATTTTCTTACAATAGTAATAAAGAATGTCTCTGCCCGTAGAGGCACCACGCTGGACTTTTCTTTCTTATCTATTTTAATCCTGTTTTATGAACATTCGAATCGATAACCGAAAAATATACGAAGGAGGTACACAAACTAGCTTAATTTCAAGGTACAGACTACACCATATTATCGACTATTAAGGAGTGCTTGGATTCACAAAGGACAAGTTCATGAATTTGTGTGTGTTACTGAGTCTGTGGACGGTGACGCAAAAATGAATTTTCATTTAAAAAATTGCAATTCTTATGATAGGAACATTGAATCTCAACAACAATATATGAGTAAATATTTCAATTTCTGTTATGTAACATTTACATAAAGTAGATATAAGTTTAATTAGCAGTATAATCATCAAGATTACGATAAATACCTTATTTTTAGATCCGGAAATAAAAATGGGAAAATTTCAATTTTTATTTTCTCTCCCACTAGGAAGTTCCCCGATCCACATTACTGGTAGTGAGTCTTGAAAATGTATTCCCAACAATATTTTTGAAGATAAAGTGTATCATAAATCGTCGGTGAAGTTCGTAATATCTTGAAAAGGGAAGGCGGAACATCCCAATGCTCTTTCTTCCATGTTACCCTCAACATTAACCTACGAAATAGAACCACATAATGAAAGGAGAAATTTATGTGCACTTTGGATGGAAGCTGCAAACAGAGTGTCACTATTATAACATTTTTGTCTGTTATTTGAAAATTGGTGGAAAACATAAAAGTGAAATGCACTTTTCTTTACAAAAGATAAAATATAGTGGCTGTGTACAGTGAAAGTATTTGGTATGCAGGCCAGGATATAGGTACACGGGGATTTTATATTGTAGCTTAATATTTTATTGACTGTCTATTTTTTGTAAACGTTCACGCCTACAAAGGGGAATGTGAAACAGACATGTACTTTTGACAAACCATACATATTAGCTATTATCCTAAATGCGCATATAAAGTGCGAGTTGTTCCTATAGTCACAAAGTATATAAGCTACATCAGTACATTATCACAAATGTAACATAGTAGCGTTATGTGGTCACAGGTAAATTATAGTCACTTAGATGTGGAAAGCGATTGAACTCTAATGTAAGTAAAAATAAGAGTGTTGTTGTGTTAGGCACATAAATATTGGAATCATATTATTGCGGTTTTAAAACTTGCATGTATTCCTATAAATGTCTTCAGAGATGTGTTTTTGATCTGTTTTTAGTATTTGTATTTAGTATATTATCTCCATTTAAAATGAATCCGATATTTCATCGCCTTGTTTTAACGTGTGGGTTCTTCTCGCGTTGATTTGAAAAAGGAAGAAACTTCACCAGTTTTAATGATAAATAAAAACACACATGTCACAATAATGATTATGTATTGTTATTTATACAATCCTTGTAAGCAGGGATCGATTTTGTAACTTATCAAGGCCTTGTCGGAGAAATGATTGAGAAATTATATTGTTTTTTTGTTTTTTTCAAAAGTAGTTACTTCGAGTTTCTTCCTTTTTGAGCTCAACAATTCATTTCATTAATAAGTTTAATATTTCAACAAAAGGAAAGTTGGCATATCTTAAATCAACAAATTTCTTTCGACTGAAATACAAACAATTTCCAATCTTTACGGACAGCTCGATAAAGAAAAGAGGTAAGAGTTTGTGCAAGTGCTCGAATTTTCTATATTATTTACATAAATCTGTAAGAATCATCATGAATGTACAGTACTTGATTGTAAGAGACAATAAAGCTTTACTTAATGATAAAAAGAAAAGTGTATAAAAAAGCGATTTAAACAACATAAAGAGAAGAACATTTAAGAAGCAAAAATGAACGAGTAAAGTCGAATGATTAAATCTGTTATGGTTAAACAAATGGTTAAAGAGAGAAGTTATCACCAAACCACACATATATAGAAGATTCATGGACTCACGCAATATTAATAAACAAAGAAAACTTACGAAAATATTTAAGAAAAACCTACATTGGATGTGATTTTCACTATTAAAAACTTAAGGTATAATCTAGATCAGACGTGCTTCTGTATAAATAAATAAGGTAAACTGCCTAGTTTAAACAGAAAGGCTAATGCAAGCCTTGTTTATAAAAAAATCTGCAGTACTTGTTACGGGCATGGTAACGAGTGTCAAATGTTTTGAAGTATTAGTGTATTTTTGATAAGTAACATTTTAGGCATCTAAGAAACATTTTTTATCTTTTTTTAAAAAAACTAGATCAGGTGAGTGGTAATCTGAAAGATAATTCAGTGAAAATATAATATTGTTGCGCATTTACTTAAACACGAGATAAATTAATGCGTTGAAGACTACAATAAAGTTTGCCACAGCTTTTCTCAAAATTGAGATCATTCCAATTTAGTCTTGCTATGCTTTACCTATTGTAATTTGTAATATTATTAATCCTTGTCACCTCTTTATGAGTTTTACACTTGTAATATTCCTATAAAAATGAAAATGCTCATTTCTGCTGTGAGTAGGGTTATCATCGAGCTCTACGTAACGGTACTTGAGTTACTGCTTAGTGTCGAAAGATAGACGCCGGATCAAATATTTAAGCTCGTATGCCCACTTACAGCCTAATAAAATGTGGATCAAATTTTCAGTTCTAACTCGGTTTTATACACTTCTTATCGCTATGTTGTCCGTTTTTATTTGTCTTAATTCCTGAGTTATTCATATAATAGTGTACCGTACTCTGTATCTGATAGAAAATGCTGCAAATAATATTCACTTTTTTAAAAGAATTTAGATAGAAATCAAAAACGGTTTGCACAGTGATATCAAACGTAAAAGACTAAGTTAGAACCAAAAATTTGGCCCATAGTCTTTTAGACTGGAAGTGGACAAAGGAGATTGTGTCCTCCCCGCTCTCTGGTTTCGGGTTAACTATAGTAGTGACGCACCAATTTTTAGAAATTTACAGGAGGAATTGAGATAATTGTGTGATGTTTGAAAGTATTAGGGAGGTAAATATTGATGATGGTAACATTTGAAGTGAATAATTATATAGTTTTAGTGTGTTTTGAAGATGTTTTAGGACGCACTGCATGTTGTGGCGGAAGGAACTATTTTGCGTAAAGTTACAGTTGTTGTCATGTGGAAGGCGGTAAGGCAGTGTTGAAATGACGTGTCTTTGTGATGATTATGACATTTCTTGCGTTATTGTTATTGGATCGTATGGAAATGACGAGGGAAACATTTTGAAGGTTATTTAGCAGAGTATTTATGTAAGGAAAGGAAAAGGCCCCGAAACAATTGTACACGACTTTCTAATGGAAATTGGGAGAGTTAACGCTCCTGTGTGCTGAAGGTAAGTGTGAATATGTGTCAAAATATATTTTGTAAAGATACATGACCGCATCTAACTTTACCTAACCTCCACGTTCATATGGTTAGTAATTTAAGATAATTTACGAAAAAGGAAAGTAAGGAAAGTGTGTTTTAAGTTAATTTGGTTTGATTTTAGTTATTTTAAAATTGGTGCGTCACTACTATAGTAATGCCCTGGTTTCATATATTCATGAAATTTTCAATGGCAGCAGTCAGTCCAGTATCTTAGATAAAGGTCATTGAGGGATTACCAACTGGAAACTGTCAAATGCAGGATACAACTTCGAAAAAACAAGCCTTCCTTAAAAAAATGCCGGACACATTGAACATATAGCAATGAACATTTCTAATGGCAGAAACATGTCGTGAAATGTATAAACAGAGAAAAACAGCAATTATTGCTTAACGGAAACAAAAATGAGTTCGATATGTCGACATAGTACCAACCACCCACATGAGAGTTACAAAATAGAGACATATCACTACTCGTGACCGCTTGTGACCACGGAGTTTACCGTAGATAACATAAAAATTACAAACCGAGGTGTAGTTACGTCTAGTTCATTTTATTTTCAAATGCTGCACTTTTTCATGTAAAAAGAAAATGCCAGTCTGACATTACCAGAAAAGTTAAAAAGCCGGATGGTTGGCAACCCAAGCTGTGCGAGAGTGAGTTATGTAGAATGTTATTTTCCTCAACCTAATTAAGTGTTCGTGATCACGTGACAATGAGTTTTAGTTATTAACGTTTTGGGTTTAAAGCTTAGATATCGAGCAGCCGTAGCTCAGTAATAGATCGTTGGCTTAGCATTGAGAGAGTCCATACCAGCGGCCGCCCAATTTCACAAGGTTTTACATGGTTTTCCTGTCACACCAGAAAATGGTGAGATCGTACCAGCAAACCAGACCCTGGCACCTACCTTCCCACACCTTCCCCTATCCCCACTTGAGACTAAAATGCCTAAAGGCCATAAATAAATTTACTTCAACAACTTGGGCCTATAAATCACTAATACTAATAGTGCCGCAATGTGTACGTGGTCCAAAAATGTATTTTCAAAATGTGCCTCCGAGATAGTTTCCTGTCTTTTTAACATCCTCAATATGCAAGAAAATACATTGGGATTAACGAAATTGCCTTTCTTTACTGATTCAAGTGAAGCACAAAATAGGAACAATGCGTTATGTATTATGTATTAACCTTTGCTCATTACAGAGATATTCGAAGTAATAGATAATCATTACCTAGTACCAGATCATACGTTTCTCCCTTCTGACAATGACTTCGGTGTGATGGACAAAATCAGGATGACTGACTGTGTCATATGTGTTTACTCTTGAGGACACCTGCTTATGGAGAAGGGTAAAATGCATGATCTCTTCTATGTAGAAAAGATGCTGCGATAAGATTTTCCGGATTTTAGAATAACGTGCTGTTTAGGTTAGCCAGATATTGTGGCATGTGCGCTCTATATCATCCATTCACTTGCAAATAATTTACTGAGAATCTTCTACAAGCACCTAGCGACAGCAGCAATAAATAAAGTGTTACGGAAAACCATGTGACATTATCATTTAGTGAAATATGCACATGAGTTGATCAAGAAATACAAACATGACAACATACGGAGAAATATTAATGGTGTCCTTCGAATTTCAGCACCTCCACACACGTTGTAAACAAATGGTACATCTTTTGATTGAGCTTAAACACTTAACCTAGGATTTTCTAACCGCGACATTGTGTTTTACCAGGAACCTATGCAATAAATCAGGGGAAAATATACAGTTGCTTACGTTTCTGGTTCAGAAAGCACACAAGGAAAAACCAGAAGTCATCCAATATAGAATACGTTATTCATCACTTGCATCATAAGAGGAAATTAAAGTTAATACGGAAGTTGCAGGCAGAATCCTAAAGTACATATTTAGTTTTGAATTTGAATTTATTTTAAGGCTTTTAGGTATCTCGGGTTAAAGCGGTAGGGAAGAGGATGTTGAAGAGTAAATGGCCTCAGCCTATTTTGTAGACACTATCTCATTATTTGGTGCGTATGACAGAAAAATCTTTTAAAAGCCTCACTCAGGATGATCGGCCCCTGGACAGAAGATTAAAGCAAGATACTGCAAGATACTGATTATAGCAAAGCACTAAAGAAATGGAACTGGATTACACGTATGTAATTGGCCTTTCCGTGGATGTCGAAGGATCCTTCGATAACGTGTAGTGGCCGGCCCTCACTACTGGGCTTGGAGAGGTTGGTGTCCTTGATTACCAACTAGCAACCTTGGGTAATTATTTTTGAAACAGAGTGGTGATTTGCAATCTGTCAAATGAGAAAATTCGTGAAATCATGACTAAGGGTTGGCCACAGGTATCGGTCTACGGACTAATCCTGTTGAATATTTTCTTTGATCCCTGCTTGTAGAGATTAAATTCTATGAACCAAACAAATTGGGTAATTGCGCATGCTAATAATCTTTCGATAATAATAGGTGGAAATTCAAGATCAGAAATTGAACAAAAATTCAACGTAGTTTCCCAAGGGATTTGTAATTGGTATCGATATAATATATTAGACAAAAAGCGCAATATTTTTTGCTTAAAGATAAATTGAAAAGAAACCCTATAATTAACTATAAAATAAACAACGTTGAAAGAGCAAACATTGTCATATATCTAAGCATTGAGCTGGACGAAGTTCTACGTATGAACGCTCACGTAAATAAAGTAGTTAAGAAAGCGCTTAAGTTTGCGAACAAAATTTTCTCAACAGCTACTACGAAGTATTGGCTCAAATGGTTGTGATTTATTATAATGCAATACTGTTTGCTATTGCGGTTTGGGCAGCTAACGTGTGATGTCACCGTCTTCTGGGAAATAAATTACTGACCCTTAAAATAAATAGCGCACAAAGAAAATTAATGCTGTGACTCCCTGTTAGTGGTGGCGAGGGTGATTCCTTTGCACCTCCAAATAATTGAGAAACGATTTAGGTATTAGTTGAAGAGAAGCAGTCCAGCTAAAAAGACTGGATTATTACAAAATTGCAATTTGAATTGAATGTAAGCTAAAATGATAGAAGTGTGTTTTTATTTTTCACATCTAATGATGATACACTTTCCATGAAATATATGGAACCTACTTACAGTCTAATGCATTTAATTAGAGAACATGGCCCGTATGGCCAGTAAGGAAAAAGAAGCCGCAAGATGCCAATGAGGGGAAAATGCTACACCAGAGCAAGTTGTTCTATAGTGTCCACTTGAAAGTGATTGGATATTATGCGATCGACGCTCTGAGGTCGCCTGGTTAGAACAGTATGAAATGATAAAGAACAATACACCTCTTTGAGTGAGCTCTGTAATAGGATTTCCAAGTTTCACTTATATGTTTTCCTTCGAAGTATGTTCGTTAGCATAAGGAATGCTTTGCCAATAGGATATCGCTGTGGCTGATTTAGTAATCTGTTTATGTTAGTGCCAAATATAGATAATAGTCATATAAGTTGTATATGTTTTCTTTATTTGATGAGTCACGTGTTGGGTAGGATTGATTTTAATAGTTTATTGTTTATTATCAATCTGATGTATGTTCTTGTTTCTGCAATTTTATGTCCTATTGAGTAGCATGGACTGCAATTTAGTCAGGATAAATTGGAAGTAATTAGGGTATAAACGATTTAAGATCTCAAGTGAAAACCACTACAGATTATATTATATTTTCTTATTAAGTTTTTATGTATTAGTTAAAATCTTAATGGGATAATTGTTAGGTAGCTTGGGGGAGCTGTAATGTTTTAACTTGGATTTATTACGAGTACAATACAATCTGATGTAGTTATAAAACTGTGTTGTTTTTCTTATGTGGTATGGACTGAAATATGTCAGTAATCATCTTGATGTAATTGGTTTATAAATCGAATTATGATATTAAGGGAATTCCTTCATTATATTATACCACAAGTTTTCTGTTTAACTGTATGAAATAAATTATAACTTTATGCGGTAAGTGTTAAAAAGTTTGGGGGTAACCCTGATATCCTTTAGGAGTATTCTTTTATATTTATTGGAAGATATTAAGTTCACAATTACCTGGAACAATTATTGCAAAGAAATCTAAAAATCACTAGAAAAATCACACTGTTTATATTATTTATAAAATTAGTTTTTGATTATGAATATAATGTTTATGTTAGGTCACGTGCTTTTATTAATAATCGTTGTGATTGATATTGATATATTTGTTCAACTGATGTGTTAATATTTGTCATATTACTTAGTGTATATATTTATCTCTTTACAGGTGACAGCTTTAAGCTGACAGTATAATTTTATAGCCAAGATAAGGCAGTTCTCTCAACACTCAGAGAACGAGCCCGAACAACATGAAAAGGATCAATAAGGGAGCATTGGACATTCTTTTTTATGCAAAGAAGTGTCAACTGCGGACATTCCCAAAACGCTTACGATAGCATATGGTGATCATGCACTATCACAGAAAACAGTTTAAAACTGGAAGGATAGCTGGAAATGTTTCCTAATATCAACCACTAAAACGAAATAGTTCTGACAAGAAAAAGATCTTGACCAGTTTAGCACAAAAGTGAGCGTGACATCACCAGCAAATGCCATAATTACGGAAAACTTGATTCTGGAGAACAGGCCTATTACATTTTAAGAATTTAAGATGGAAAGTGAGTCGCCTGTTCTTCAGAATCAGAGTTTCCCAAATGATGATGTCAAATGCACATTTCTGCCATGATGTCAAACGCTAGCCCCTTTCGCGATTAATGTGCGACCACGTTTTCAGTTATCTACTCAGTTGTAAGACTTTTCCGGGGATGGTGCACACTGCACATTCACCACGCGCTAAACTTCTACGAATATTCGCACTTAATACACCTTTTACCATATAAATAAAGATGACAAGCACTGCCTTTGCTGATCCTTCCTCACGTTGTTCGAAGTCCTTCTCACGGTGTTGAGATAACTGCACCGTCTTTGCTATGGATTTCGACTGTCAAATTAATACTTCACGTATAATATGTTCATTATGCACTGCCATTGGCGGGACACAGGACACTGAAAATTGTAAATCATTATGATACGTTCCTCGTATTTTTACAAACCAATTTACGCAGGGCCACGTTAACTAGTATAGGATTATTCCTTCAGATCATGAATCATTAAACTAATTTATTTGTATCCCTATGTATGCGTTATCGCACCGCGATTGACATCTTTCCTAAATCTTCATATATTTTGCTAGTGGGCAACTACAAGCGCAACAGGGCAGACTATTGTTGAGCGTCAACAAAAACTGCTTATATTTAAGGCACTTTTAGATGTTTGAGACATCTGATTATTTGTCTACATACTGGATCCTGAAACTTTCCGGCGCGTTCATCGTATTCTTTCCGTAGCTCGATGCATCAGCGTAATCATCGTTGAAGCTGCAAAAACCAAGGAGGAACCGGTATTTAAGGGTAGTACCACACTTTTTGCGAACAGCATACTACTGGTTATCGGGATTGGCGAATACCTGATCTCACAAGGGTTTCTTCATGTTGTCGAAAAGGGCATAAAATGAGAGTGATAAATCCGGCAAATATGAGCATGTCGCAAGAATGTGAACCTTAGTTTCTATAGGGCCTACCTCATCACTTGACTTGTGCGCTCACTTGAATACTGCAAACAAAAGCGCCCATACATATACTGCCTTCTTTTTTTAAGTTTTGGCTGACATGATCTCCTTATTTTGTGCCATATTAGTATATTTTCTCTGGCTAGCGGGGTGCAAGCGCCCCTTTGCCCCACCTGATATGCTCCTTTGACAGCGAACATCTGTTTGTCTCGTAGCGCCACAGGACGGCATAATCGTTAACTCTTTGCAGCTTCCTCTTCAAGTTCACCTCTACCGCGTGTCTTCATCGTTTTCTGCTTGCATAATTACATATAGTAGAATTAGTTTTTTTGTTTGTGTGAACTATTAAAGGTCTTTTATTTTTAAAAAACACCCCAACCTAATATAACCCAACTTGACCTTATGTAACCTAACTAAACCTAATATAATCTAACTTAACCTAATCTAACTTGAGCCCATTAGTAAATATTTTTAATGTACACAATAAATATTTTCTGATTAAAATGTTTGAGTAGAAAAAGCATCATGTTCCAAAACTTAAAAATATAGGCTTAAAAATATAACTTAAAATAAAAATTAGGAATACTATATTTACTACTCTTAATGCTATAAAAGATATCCTAAATACAATTTTTGTATCAAAATGTATTTTGTCAGAAAATGTTTTGTTTCTTTATTTTCCAAAAGTTAAGGTTTTTGAATCTGTTCTTTTTTCAACTCATTCATTCAAGCTTTTGTTTTCTAAAATGTATTTAAGAAATGGCTTCTCTTGAAGAACAGTTCAAATTGTTTGCCAAATTTGGTGCGATAAGATCCGATGGTACCAGCATAAATCTAACTCAATGTGATAAATGGATGAAGGACGCTAAAGTAATTGATGGGAAGAATATTACAACCAATGATACTTCCATGTGCTTTGCCAAACTCAGGTATGTTAAATTATAAGCTATATTGAATTATTAAAATAATATAAATCTGTAGTTACATAAATTCTTCGTGAATTGGTTGTTCGTTGCGGAAATAAAATAATGTTTAGCAGTTGTAGCGCATTTTCATTTCAGTTTAGGGAATTAATATTATGGTGTTTATTAACTTTTTATTTGGATTTATTAGAAATTATTGAGCAATGATGATAACAAAAAGAAGTGTGTTTTGCGTTGTTATAATTCAAACAAAGATTTCGTTACTGTAAAACAGTCTTAAAGTGGAGACTCAGTTCAAGGTGAGTGTGTTACATTACACAAGAATCAAGGGAATACGAATTTAAATTGCATGCATCAGTGAAATAAAATGATGAGCATCAAGTGGCTTGTATTTTATTACGTTTTATACAGTGTAACTTTGAACAAAATTATGCATAGATGTTGACTTTAAATTCCGCTTAATTTTACTAAGTATCAAATAAGAGCCTTCTTAGGATATTTTAAGTTACATAAATTATTATCCTTTCGCACTCGTTGAATAGTGGTAATGAAAGAAGTGAACACCAAAGCAATGCATCCTTTCAAATGATCATGTACTTCGATGCCTTGTCTATAGCATTTTAACTATGATTATTTTGTGTCTTGGGCAGTAAGTGCAACTCAAATTTCGGACCAACTTTTATCAATATCTGGTCACTATCAACGAATAATTCAGCATCATGTCTGCTATGTCCACATCATATTCATTTAATTCATATTAAATCGTCACAAAATAAGGTGTTGCGTCTACTATTTCGTCGTGGTACCGCGCTCGTTTCTCTCGTTTATGCACAGAATTTAGCATAGAGTAAGAACTCAAATTAATAAACAAATTTTAAACCTTTCATATCTTGTAATCTATTTCGGACGTTGTTTGAAACAGATGGATCTCAAATATTAATTTAATATATAGAAGCAAAGATTTAATTTATCTTAGATCCTGAGCTAATTGATGAGAAAATTCATTAAAAATAAAAATAATTACACAAATGCATCTAAAGCAATTCTTTGTATGTTTCTGTGTGACGGTGTAATTACATGGTTTGTCAGGAACTGTCTCCTACTTTAAGTAACCAGCTTAATTTTAAATAGTTTAGCTAAATAAATTTGGCTTATTTGTGCAGTAAATATTTCTGTGGGATATGTATGGAAAGTAATTTATATAGCAATTCCGTATTTAATCAAATAAAACAGGTTTTCTGTAATGTTGAGTTACTTGTGGTGGTCTCACCTACATGAGGTTATTTTCCGTTTGCTGACTTCTTCTTACAAATAAATAATAAATTGCTTCAGTCTAATTAGACCAAAGCATTACCCATGCACAAACTACTTTCAAATTGTATGTAAACACCTAGTTCTTACATTTCCATAGCAAAATATTATTTTCAGAATATTCTTCAAATTTAGAATTCATTGAAAACATACAACTAAATGCTAACTAGATTGTATAAAACGTAACCTAATATGGAGAATAGTTGCACAGTTAATCCGTAAACATACAAAATTAATTTTCAGTATACAAATTTCCTCCTGGCAAAATATTAACAGAGAACATGCATGAGTTTCAAGGATTGCATAGTGCTTTCTAACTTTTCGATGCTTCATATGATTATTGAACGACTATAGAGCGACTTTCATTTCTAAAAATAAAAATACGATCACGTATCGTACTTTCAACATGTTCTGTATGCAGATAAAAAATATTTATGATCTTTGTTAAGTTCGTCAATTGACAAGTAAACTGAATATTGAGTTGAATAAAGTGACTGCAACGTTCAACATCGTGGCCTACTAATACACATCGTTGTGACTCGTTACTAACATTTTACTTTCAACATTGTTAGCTTTAAATTGTGTTACATATTTTTCATTGATATAACCAAAGAGAACTTTCATTTTTATGAATGGAATTGTCACTGGTGATCATCATGGGTCCTATGAAATTGTTAATCTCCTCCGTGCACATGTATACTTGTACGTAATCGCTCATTCGTGATTATTGTTACTTCCAAACTGTTAATATTATGAACATTACATACAAAACATACTTTATGTCCCCCCCCCCGTTATTGAGGATTCTTTCCAGCAGAAACAATTGGGTTAGCGTTGATTTAAATATTAGTTTTGTTTTAATCGATGACAAGACAGTTAACTTCTACTTATAGTTTCCCTAGAAGCTGATCTTCTATTTTACAGTTCTCTTATAAAAATATCTATGAGCACTGCAAGAAACCTATCCGCTGTATCTCTTACAACCAATGATTCTTTATTGATATTCTATTAATTCATTTTCGGATTTTCGACCTAATACACTAACATGCCCACCACTAATGTCTCAATGCATACCCCCTCCTCCGTATTTTGTATGCTTTTCATCCGATCAATAATAGAA